>VWPU01010631.1:0-54870 GCA_013398955.1 Callaeas wilsoni
CTGCTCCGGGGGCGCGGGCGGCTGCGCGGCCGCTGCTGCCTGCTCGGTCAGCCACGTGGGAGCGGGGCGGTGCATCACGGCACGCCCGGGGCGGCCGGCTCCCGGTGCCACCATTCCTTCGCAAGAAGTGCTGCCGAGAAAGCAGCCTATTTTTTTTTCTTTTTGTGTTATTTGTCTGTTTGGTTTTGTTTGGCTTTTTTGGTTTTGTTCTTCTTTTTTTTTTTTTTTATGTCCCCACTCCGCCCAGTTCTATCCGCACGTATGCCAAGTTTGTTGTTACCAGCCAGGGACTGTTCTTGCCATTTGCCCTTCTGGGAGTGGATATATTAATGAGTGTTAAGTAATGATTTATTAATAATGCTTCTGACAAACATTCTGAGAGGAAGGAAGGAAGGAAGGAAGGAAGGAGGGAAGGAAGGTAAGGAAGAAAGGAAGGAAATGAAGGAAGGAAGGAAAGGAAGGAAGGAAGAGAAGGAAGGAAGGAAGAGAAGGAAGGAGCTTTTATTCGTGATGTAGTCAATTCCTGTCTTGCAGAGCAAACAAATGTTTGCCAAGAAGGAGGTGTTGTACAGAAGAAACAATCCTGCATGGTGTTCTGGAGCTTGCCTTTTACTCTGTATACTGCTTGACCTTTACTGCACTTGATCATTTCTTTTCAGAATCAGAAGTGCTTCCTAGATGTGGCTTTTCTTCTGTCTTTTCTAACACAAGTGTGTGTCATGTATTTCCAATAGCAAAGCACTTACACGCTGCAGAAAGCAAATGCTTATTTAGAATATTCTGGCATTTGCGTGTAGCAAGGAACAAAAATAGAGGCATGTGATTTCAAATAGAGACATAGTGTTTCAATGAGAGTGTCCCTGCATGTTTATAAATGATTAATACAATGAATTGTGTATCATGTGTTTCTTATGATCTCCCTATCCTACCACTGTGACAACAACTGAGAGTTATACAGGGACTGATTTTACATTTTACATAATTAGTTCTATGCTTAATGCATCTGATGTTTTTTCTAGAACACACAATCTGATCATTAACAATGTATCACCAACGTTTTAAGTCAGCAGCATTCCGAAGAGGTGAGTAACTCCCTGGTGGAACAAGACCCAAACTACTGACTCTAAAGACTGAATGAAGAACGGGGTGGGGGTGGCTACTTTTTCGAAGCTGTTTATACAAAAGTCATACATGAAGTGGTGTCTATTCACACACAGTTTGTGGATGCATGTATAAACTGTGCTCTTAGCAGCATAAGTATTCGGAAAGGCCTACACTGTTTTTCAGCTTATGTCTAAGGCTCAAACTTGTTTAATTATGGCAAATTTTACCCTTTGATACAGCAAAACTGCTTCTGAAAGTCTCCTAATGATACCAAAATCAATCTGCTCAAGTTCTTTATTTTATAGGAGCATTTATCAACAAATCTGACATAGATATATCTCTGAAAAAGAAGTACTAAAAATATTATCTGTTCTACCAAGTACAAAACATTATAAAACCTGTGCACTATGTTTTTGCCTTCAGAATTACTAGATATAGTTGCTCATTACTTTCTTGCTTCATGTGTTTAAGCAAAAAACAATGTTCCTTAGGAGAACATCATCAACGTATGAAAAGAGAGAAAGGAAGAAAATTTAAAAAAAAAAAAAAATTAGATGATTTCTTTAACAGTCTGATGCATTCACTCAATACCCTCAAGCATGTCAGGCCCTTCCCCCCACTCAACCCCCCCACAATTTTAAAAAGGTGAATACACACCTGTTTTTAGAACTAAAGAAACTCTGTTTAAAGTGGATGCCAAAATGCAAAATGCATGCTGTTAGAAACCAGAAGTGTCTTTCTGAACTTTCTGGAAATTAAAGGACTCTGCTCTCAGTAGCTTCCTTGTCAGGTCTGATATTCAGGACTCCTGATTTCATCTTTCTTTCCCCCCCCTCCCCGCCCAAAAGGAACAATCTCCCAGCTATAATTAGTGACCAGCTTTTAGAGACAAAATCCAGACTTTACGCATTTTCTTTCGAGGCTTAATATCTCTACCAATAATATACTCACATCTGTCATGTTTGTCAATACACAGTGCTAAAGTGAAATTAGGCAGAAAATAGCTGTTTTAGCAAATTGCCTTGTCATCGGCCTTTCTCATCTCTGTGAGATGTGTATTCAGAGGCCCTTGATTCCAGCAAAGGCAGAAGAAGGAAAGCTAAATTTTCCATTCTCCCAGGAAAAACATGCTTTCCTGTGAAGTTCCCCTTTGCTTAGGTAATATGTCTGAAAAGAAGTCTTTATGATTAGCAGTAGCTGGCTGTTTGGACTCAGCCTTTAGCTAAAACGTGTATGGGTTATTAAGCAGGTGTTGGACATGGAAGGCTGTAGCAGGAGGGAAGAGCACTGGTTGTTCAGGCGTGCTGAACCCTGTTGAATCCTCTGGCCAGGACTCAGTGGTCAGCGAATGGCAGTAAAAGCAGCAATTAAAAAATGCTTACCAGTTAGCACAGAGGTTTTGTTTTTTAAAAAAAATCGAAGTGTAAAAATAAGAAATCAAGCAAGCGAAGAAGCGCCTGCTGCCCGCGGGAGGGGCTGGCGCGGGAGCGAACGGCGCGGCCACCGCCTCAGCACCACGGACAGCGGCGCGGCCCCGGGGAGCGGGACGTCCCCTCCCTGCCCTCAGGGAAACACCTCGGTAGTGTACGTGATACCCGTGTGGGCTTGGCACTCCCTCTCGAGCACTTCGGGCAAACGGTTCTCGACTCGTGGCGTTGGGATACCGTCATATGGATGCATGTGTGTGTTGTGTATGTGTGTTACTGCACCCCCGGGACTCTACGGGTTCTTTTCCCAGTGGTAACTTAGGTTTGTTCCCATTACTTTCACAAACGAACGGTAACAGCCGTGAGGATTTCAGACCAAGTCTTGAGACACACAGTTCCTGGGACAAAACATACCTGCTTGGCCTTCCGTATGGGTGCGGGATTGTTTTACCTACTTCTCCTCTGAGCCTCTCTCTGGTCACAAGATACAGACATTGTACAAAACTACAGTAGTATGAACACTGCAACTGAGACTACAATCTCGTTTTCTATTACACAGCAACGTCTGAATGTTAATAAAACCTATTGTCAAAAAGAGGTTTTAGGTGGGGAAAGGACAAAGGGGGGTGTTTCACTTTTTTTTTCAATTGAGACTAAAAAGGTATCTCCAGAAAAGGTAACCACAACTGCTCAGATCTTCTACAGACAACTGTGGAACCTTCATCTGGAAAAATGTAATACCTGAAAGAAGTTGTCTATTTATTGAAACTATTTTATATTTGTTTCCTACCATGACCAGGAAAAGGCAGATTGCTGGTGCACCACAGCTGAGGTAGCTTCTTTTATTGAGGATTTGTATTTCCAGTGGTGCAAAACTGTGATTTAATTGTAAAATAACACTGTGTCACCTGCCAGTCAGTTACTGCCATCAACCTCTTTTGTGCTTGGATCGAATTATTGCACAACAGAGAAAGTGACAGCATCAGGGCACAGTGACAAAGCTGTAGTTTGCAGGGAAAGAAGACTGAGGCCAAGAGAGACACTGCAGCTACAGAAACAGCTGTCTTATCAGCACACTGCAGAGATAGAGATGGCTCAAGAGGTCCTCAACAGATAATGACTTGAATAGCTTTGCAATGCGCCAAACTTCATGCTTGATAAGACCAGCCCAGTGTAGAGAGCAGCAGAGATCGAGCTCTATTCTATCTGTGCTGTAAATTAAGAAATTGAAATTCAGGTGGCACAGCAGCCAGCATGTTGCTGATAATCCAGTGAAGTAAACTGTCATTAGGATCTTTTCAGCAAAGAGAAATAGGTTTCTCTTACTTGATGCTGCTTTAATAAAAACACGTCAACATCCCCATCCCAAATTGCTGTCCCAGCAGTACCTGAACTGGGGTGGGGGTTCCTTGTCTGTTTCACTGTTGTGACATATCTTTGAGTCCCAGAACAAACCACCCATTTGGCTGTCAAGTTCTTTACAAAGGACAAAACACTTTCACTTTGAAACTGCAGTAGCTTATTTTCAATTCCCCATTTCCTCTGCGGGAGAAGGAACTGCACTGTGATTTTTAATACACAACAGTCAAGCTCACATGAAAGCACACAAGCTCAATTCTGTAGCAGACAATGCGAGCATGTGTTTGTGAGCACAGCTAAACAAAATGTAATTGCTGCTGTGAAAAGGATCTGTAATGACCTTTGGAATTATTCACTTGTAAAAATATGAGCCATGGTACGCACACTAATATATTTTATAGGAGTAAAAAAATACTGTTTCCAACTGAGTTTTTAGTTTGATTAATGGCATCAGATTAAAATATTGTAACTCCACCTTTTTCCAGCAGAAATACTTGCTTTAGACTGAGTTCAGCTTACCTTTGATCTGTGGTTTTTTTTGAAGAAAGCTTTGTAGAAAATGCAATTAAACAGAATATAGTTGGAGCAGATAACCTAAGGTCACAGGGCATTATTTTCTAAAGAAGGGTTTGCTATGTGCACCTAATTCCTTGTGATTGGTTCTTGAAGAGCCAGAGTAACTGTATAGGCTTGTAAGCCATTAAGTTATCTAATTTTGGCCACTAAGGCTACCTTTCCATCTTCCTCGAATAACAAATTAAGACAAGATTAACTATTTCTTAACTGAAGACAAGGCACTTACGCCAAGAGAAACCTGAACCTGAACAGAAACCTAAAGACTTACCACTCAGACTTGTTAAATGGAGGGCAGAGAGGCGAGACTAGTTCTATCCTCTGATAATCTAACCACATATTTTTGGCCTTAGCCTGTCACTTAGACATATCTGACAGCAGGAGCTAACAAGAAAGAAGTAACAAGGACCCAGAAGATGAGTAATTTATTTAATATTTTAAGACACTAAGCCTTCTCAAAGCCAAGAGGAAAGGCAGAATCAGGGGAGAAGGGAAGCATCTTTGGCACATGCACTTTGTTAGATACACCTTTTTGCTGGTCCCTGAGATCTGGGGGCTTTTCCATTGATGTGGCAGAGGGCAAAACCAGAGTGTGATGTGAGAGAGCATAAGGCAGATGTGGATAAGGTCAAAGTTGATCAGCTTAGGTTGTTAAATTAGCAACATAGGTCCACCGTGCAGTTTTAGCACATGCAAATTACTGCCAAGTGGCTGTCCCTGAATCAGAAAAAACACTTGGTTTTTGAGATGCATTTCAGAGTTCACAAGAAGGCAGGTCGTTTTGATAAAATTCACAGGCCAGAGAACTCAACTATAACAATTTGCCCTAGCCCATTCTAATTTGTGGGGAATATGTAAACAGAACCTAAAGTGATTGATACCCTTGCCAGCAAAACACTGTGTAAATGTGAGGAGAAATAACCTTGTGTAAAAGAGACAATGAAAAGCAAGAATGCAACCAATATTTTTAATGCTGCTTTTTTTCCCAAAATAACAAGTCCTTTTCAAGTTCTCCAGTGGATTCTCCCGAATACTGTCAATTCAGTTAGATTAGACTTCCACCATAACAATAAGTTTCTCCAAGAAAAAGATGTATGGGTATAAAGTAATTGTAATGAGCATATCCTCTCGTGGTATTAAAGCTACAGGAATATTGACTTAAAAGATGGATTTTACTTTTTTTCAGCAGCCTGTGTCTGTTTTCATTTGTTGAGGTAGAAAGCGCGTATTACTCAAAGATAGCTTTTTTAGTATGCCAGCATATCTCCTGCTGACAGCACAGTGAAGCAATATAGTAGCTGTTGCTACCATTATTTTACTGAAAAAATCCTTGTAAATACCAAAGGGTTTGTATAATATGTAATTAGATCATTTTCAGATAAAGAGACCATATAGGTAATAGACAGATTTTTTTCGACCTTGTGAAATAAGTACTTAAATATATTTCACATAATTTTAAGTATCAACTTGAATTTTGTTTTATTCAATTAAGATAGTATGAGTCCAGCTGGCAATTATGATTCAGTAAAGGTACACATTGTGTTCTGCACTAACATATAAGGGCAGGATTTCAAACGTGTATGAAACTAGTTTAACTTCTTCCTTCTCCAAATAAAGTTAGTCTATTTTTAACACACATCTGCTACAACTGCTCAAACATGGGGAGTGGACAACTGTCAACACAATTTTGAGAAGGGATATTAAAAATGCTTTTTTCATAGCATTATGGTAAATACAGTTACCTCTTTTTTCATGTGTATTCCATGCTTGCCACATAACCTTACATAATTCTTCATACTTTTCCTTTACGTTTATATGTTACGTTATAATTTTTTTATAAAGAAGCGTCTTTATTCAAAAGATCAAGAATTAAAATTTGCCAATTATTTCTTGCAATTACTAGATACAAAAACCAAATCTCACTTTCAAAAAGCACTTCCCTTATCTTACTTAAATCCTCAAGATCTTTCTTTGAACTATCAAGCTTAAAAGTATCTAAATACTTTCTGTTCTTTTTTATGTCAAAATTATTCACTTCTGGATGACATAATGGTCTTTCACTGCTGCTGGCCTAGTTTTCTTGTCTTTAAATGCTGGAGGTTTTGTTTCTTCTGCTTATACAACTCAGTTTTTGCATCAGAAGTACTATGCATAGCTCTCTACTACTTTGATTCTGCTGGAGATGAGTCATCAGCAAATCCAAATCATAAATGATCATGTAGCTGTAAATATCTAAAAGGTTATTCAAACTAATAGTAACGTACTGCACTGTTGTACGACTTACTGGAACAAAATATGTCATAAAATTACAGCAAATGATTCTGATGATGTCATGGACATTCACTCTCCTGAAAATTCGTCTGTGTATTTGGTCATTAGGTAATAAATATTTACCCTGCAGAACAGGCATAAAGGTGCTACTTTTTTTAAAATTATTTTAACAGAGATTCAGGAAAAAGAGAGACTAATTAGTTTTATTTCTGCTTCTTAGTTCAAAAGAAGCCCCCAAAATTAAGGCAGTAAGAAATACAGATCTTCAAGGAACAAACTTCTGGGCAAATCCTATTTTCTTCTACAATCAGCATGCCACATAAGGCAGAGCAGTAGAATACTTTGTTTTTTAAATGTCTGTTGCCAACTTGCATTGCACTAGTATAAAAAGGAAGCATACTGTTAGTTAAATTACTGTAAAAAAGGTATACAAAAATATATCTAGAGAACACTTTGAGATAGCTCATCACCAAATGTATGGCTCTATAAAATAAGGACTTACTGGATTATAACTTCTAGTTAGTATTTCTGTCCATGTTTTGGAAGATGCAGCACAGTGAATGAAAACTGTGGACTTCAGCAAGCAGAATGGTAATAGGCATTTGTTTAAGTGCTGAACACAAAATGATCTTTTCAGAACAGAGAGACTTACCAGCAAGATAAACCTCAATAAGGGTAAGTGGCAAGTGATTGTGGTTCTTAGAAAAGTAAGATCATAATCAAATGTGCAAATAAAAACCAGAGAATAACAGCAGTCCTGAAGACAAGGTTGTATGATACTACTAGGAGTCATGGAAATACGATGTTGCAAGGAAGAGATTTCACTCTAAGACACACAAACAAGAGTGTCATTTAAAAAGACATAAGTGAATATATTTCTTATTTGACATTGATGAGCTGAAAATAGAACACTGCATCCAGTCTTCCCTTATGTTAAGAAAAACTGGACAAAGCCCATAAAAGGGTATTTAAAACCAAAGATTTTAGAAAACTTGGATTTAATTTAAGAGAAAAATTGTTTAGAAACAGAAACTTTGACAACGAATACAGGAAAATGCTTTTAGAAATAATCACTATTGGGGGATTATTATCAAGTATTACTCATGCGTAAGTTAAAAAAAAAAACAACATGGCTTAATTTGCAACATATGAAAGCTAGTTTAGCAACTGGAAAACATTCTTTAAGAGTAGTTAAGTACTGGATCACATTACTTAAGCAAGTTGCTGAGGTTCAAAGTTAGATATAAAGTTTATTTTCCCTCAGAGAATAAGATTTTTGTATCATCCCCCACTGCCAAAATGACTACAGTTCTAAATAGTGTTTTTTCCTTTTTGTGTTTTAAAACCAGTTGAATGTCTGAGAAGAAAAAACAAAATCACATAAAACACCAACACCAAAAAAAAAAAACAAAGAAACACACCAAGACAGAAACAGATCTGATAGGCTAAAAAAGCTGTAAAGTACTAGACAAGTTCTCTACATATTTTTATCCTTTTGTCAGTAAGCACTGAAACCAAGCAAATACAAGTCTGATGAGCAAAGCCATTTGCATTTTAGCATTTTTTCCAGATAAATTCAAAGACTGATTGTTGGTTTGGTTTGTTTTTGAACTTCCAGACCTCTAACTTCAAAGTGCCTTTCAGCATTTGGCTGTTGATTTTCAATTTGCTTTTATTTGGTCCACATGAGACATGGGAATCCAGAATTAAGATAGCTGCAATCTGCATTCTGAAAAAATTATGCATCCTTTCATAATTCCCATTTGGGCACTTAAAATGATGAAATATTGACTTACTAATGATAACTCTGGGCAACAAAAAACCTGCATCAGACGCATAAATGCATACACCCACCAAGTTCCTCCTCTACAAGAAGGAAAAAACTCTACACTACACCATTATCAGACAATCAACAATGCTAAAGATTCACCTGTAAACTGGAGAATGTGAAACTACAATGAAGAATCTGCTTTGTACCTTCAAATAGCAAAATACTGAAACACATGTGATTAAGGACCAGGATTAAATTTTCATGGTCTAGAAATGGTTCCTAATGATGGGAACTGATTTTAAACAGCATTTTCATTACAGTGTGATTTCCACAGTCCTTCTCCAATCATGTCTATGTCATTTTCTTCATCCTTTACAGGAAATGGAAGATACATTGTGAGACTTAAAGCTGATTTAAATCATGTGATATTTAACACAAAACTGAAAATAGTCATGTCATGGGTCAAGCAGCTGTAAAGTATCTCTTTTGCTACTGAAATTTCCTTTGCAAACTTAAGACTTTCCTGCCTCCTTCTACTCACTTTTAACCACATGGAACTGAACTTTTTTCTATTTTTCCTTTTTTTTTGGTTCTCTTTTTTTTTTTCTTTAATGTGGTGACAGGGAGAAAAAGGAAAATGAGTATTACAGGATGACTGGATATTGCTTTTTGATTCTGGAAACACATTGCTATTCCCAAAGATATGAGATCAACATTTCCAACGTGCATGAAAGAGGATGTAAACAACAAATGCAATTAAGCCACAATTATTAAAAATCCTGTAAAAAGGCTTACTTAGCCTTTCCATCCACAGCCTTTTTCCTCTTTTCCCCTGCACAGCAAATCTTGAAACTGACAAGATTTATACCAGATGTATTTATTCTACCTACCACATAATCAGTGCTCCTAGCTGCTACCCTAAGACAAAAGGTAAGTATCAAGTTACACTCCAATTATTTAATGGTTTTTGGCTATAGTTCCTCCTTAATCCTTGTAAAGCATCCCTGTAACTATCAATGGGCATTCAGAGCCAGAATAAAATAACTGAATTGTGAAACTTACACTTCTCACTTTATAACACTCAGATATGTGGTATGTATTTGCCTTCAAATAGGACCTTATCAGGTCTCCCAGTCTTTGTTTTATGCATTCAGATCCCCCATGTTTCTTTAGCATGCTCAAATACGCTATTTTTTTTTTTTTTCTATTTTGACTGGATGTTTGAGGTCCAAAAAGCCTGCTATGCAGTAACTATGCGAATGAGCATTGTGGGCCATGCAAATACAATGTGTAATGTGATGTTCAGAGAGTCACTTATCCTGCAGTCTTTTCTGCTTGGAATAGCTGCACTTTCCATGGAAGATTGACACAGAGGGATCAACTATTTATAGCTTGTACCTGTGTAGAATCACCATAGTTTCTATATAGTATGTGTTAATTTAAATAGTGTGTACATATCTGAGGAAAATCAGTATTTAATTGCATACTTTGATGAAGACGGTTTACTAAAGTACTGCCCACTTCCACAACATGGGATAAAAAGGCTACTAAAGTCATGAGCAAAAAAAGTCTCTCATTAGAGTCTGCCATAAATTGGTGCTAAGTTGTGACAATACTGCATCACCTAGTGCCTGGAAGGTGTGGGCAGAAAACAAGCAACAGTAGTGTGAGGTCACGTAATTTCATCTCTACTGAGGGAAAACTGAGGTATTAAAAAATAAGAGAATGAGTCAAGAAAGTATTTTAGGCTATTGTTATTTGAATTGGGAAAGACTGCCTTTTTAATACACAAGAAAGGAAGAAACAGAGACTCTGGACATGCACGGAGACACACAGCAAATTACAAAAAAAGAGAACCATTACCCTAGTTAAGCTTGGGACAAGAGGTGGGGAAGTACCAAATGAAGTCAGAACATATCTTTTTCACTCTTCAAAACCAGTATTTTCCCCTAGAACTTAATACTTCAAGAGGGACGCTCTTCTTGCATCGCCACAGCACATTAAGAATAATTTATCAGGATCTGCTCTTTGGAGACATCACCTCTAACATCTCTATCAGTCCACAAGGCTGTGTCTTTCCTCGTTCTTGGTAAGACTGACACAAGGAGAAACAAGGTTATTAAAAATGACAGAGCTGGGTTTTTTTCTATAATTGTTGCTTCTCCCAGCTCTGTAAAGTGCTGATTCAGCTATAGCCCGGTATTGCCTTGATTAGTCAAAGTGCTTCCGGATAGAAAGAAAAGCTAACTACAGAATTTTAATGCTTTTTTATTTTTCTTTAAAAACAAACTTACAACTCCAGAAAACGTTTGTATAGACCAAATGAGTTGACAGAATGTCTTCTTCCTTGCCTTTAAGTTTTGCTGCTGCTGTTGTGGAAAATGGCTTTTTTCATTTCCATTTGGGTAAGACTTCGGAGTAGTGATGTAGAGCCGTAGCACTGTGGAAACTTCAAAACAGTTTGCTCTCCTTGTTACAGTAATCCTACTGAGGTAAATGGAAATATTTATAGCATGGCAAGTCAAACGTGTGGAACAATTCTCATCTATTTGACTGCAAAGAACTTCTATTGCTTAACACATGTATCTTATACATGCATCATTTTCCCTGAGTTAATTTGTGTACTGTATGTAAGAGCTGCTCTCAAATGGACTGGCAATGTACATGCAATGTACCACCTTAATTTTGCAGTTTCATATGAGATATAAATATTATTGTTCCTTTAGGAAGTGCTTTAGTAATCATAAGTCAATTGCCCTAATGTAAAATGTAATAAACATGTTTTAAAATTGTTTGAGTAGCAACAGTTATTTTCCTTAATTATTCTGCCATTATATACCATAGAACATCTCTTTTATTCTTACAATGCTGCCTTTAGGTAACAGAGGAAAGAAGAATTCTTTCTAGTCTTCCATTGTTTAACTCCTATTATGCCAAGAACTTTCACTTAAGCCTTTTCTTCTTTCTCTCTTTGGTTTCATTGTTATTATTTATAGTAGACTTTCATTTTATCTGGTTTTTTTTTTTCAATTCACAGAACTCTGGAAAAAGACTTCAGAATAGATACCATATTTTAAAAATAAACCTTCCTTCTCAACATACCCAGTCAATATATATTCATAGTCATTAAGTACTGAGGTATTATCTTCACAATTTCTTTATAACATCACAGCTTATTTTTTAGTGTTTACTGGTTCTGTAAGAGTATTTTGCAGTTCTGCAAATTTTCATTCTAAATTTAACAAGGAAATCACACCAGAAGCAGACAATGTGGGGATGAGATCAAATATCTACCACTGAGAAAACAAAAACCTGAAAACCAATTTAAAAGAAAAAAAAAAAGAAAGCTAAATACAAATTATGGTTGTTTTCCATCCTATTGAGGTACTCCTAACATGCAAAATCATAGTTTTGAATTAATGATGAAATATTCTACTTTTGAACAGTTTTTTTCCAATGCTTATTTTGCATATACTTTCAATACCTTCCACATTAATTTGGCTCAAGATGCTTACCCTGAATGATAATGTAACAAGAAGGAAACATAAGCAAGTATTAAAAGAAAGATGCCTAAATACTTCTTAATCTGCAGAGTTGAAGAGCACTGTGCTAGTGGAAGTATGTAGTGTGGCCAGTTTGCAAAGAGGACTCTGAAGTACCATTTGCCATTGTGAAAATGCACAGTCTGCAAAGAGTTTGGTGCTTGATCTGAGAGTGATATGGCAGAATGCACATTGCTACACTGCAAACTCACTAGTGCAGAAACACATCTTGAATAATCTAAGAAGAAGATATGCAATTAAGCTACCTTAGGAAAGGTAATAAATTTAGAACCTAGATGTAGTTGTTTGTTTAATAAACCATATACAAAAAGAATTAATACAATATTCTCAACAATCTACAGTCTGCAACCTCCCCCTCCTTTCCTCATTAAGCGCAGGACATTTTGCAAATACAAATTTGAATTACCAGCAATGGGAAAACTAAGTCCTAAACACACTTTTAGTTTGATTTAACATAAATTCATATTAAGCAAGAGAGGATAAAGAGCAAAGCAAAAGAGTTAAAACATGGAGACAGGATTCACAGCTCATGATTTCCTGACCCATATTGTTCTGGGCTGAGCTCTGATTTTTAGGCAGTGGTGACATGATGAAACATTTTTTGATAATGAATGAGAAGTAGGTGATAGCTCTGAAAAACTCTTACATTAGCTGCTTTTAAGATCAGTCACCTATTCTTTATTTGCCTTATGGATGGGACTGATCTCAGTGTCACTGTTCCTCTTTTGGCAACTCATTTCACTTTCCTGTGCAAGGAAGCGCCCCGCTACAGCCTCTGGAACCCTCCTGCCAGAGAGCGTGCGGAAGGGCGGAAAACAGCTCAGTTCGGACAAAACTTGTCCTTAAACAATGGAAATGCAGACAAATGTAGATGCAGTATCAAACTCCTTGAACGAAGGAAATAATGCTTTCATTTGAAAGCAGTTTTCAAAAGGAAATGCACCTCTGCTATCGCTCAGCCAGTGTTTGAGTATGTAGGTTTATAAAACCCAATCTGGGTCTGCATGTGACAGGGGCATGATGATCCTTCCAGAGCAGACCTCGCTGTTGTGGCTCCTGGATTACACAGGAAGCTTGATCTGGTTCTAAGACACTCTAGCCGGAGATGAAACTGCCCCAAAACTGCTGGCCATACTGAACACAGCTGCTTGGGAATCGAAAGGGAATGCCATGTTCCTGGCAGTCTGCTGCCAGGGCTCTGGGATTGCACCCTCTGCCTTTGGGTCTCAAGGAGATGTGGATTATTGCTGCTGATGCTGACAAGACATTTTGAGTTTACAAGAGTGACTGCATGACTCCTCATGCTGTATCAATAAAATTGCAATCAGTGGATGTTTCAGCTCTGTTCTGTTTGAAAGGCCTTTTTTTTCTCCCCTCCAGTCTGTAGGCCATGCAATTTTTCTCTCAGCTTACACTGCTAGAGCCAAAACTCCGTAACATTCTGGATAAGCTAGAAAGGCATGGGTTGAAAGTAGTTTTCCTTCCATAATTGATGGAAAGGACATCCTCATGCTTGCCTGAGTTTAACCTCTGCTCTTGTACAGGTTTTTAAATTTAAGAAGTAACAATCCAAATTCATCCCTTTGTGAATTCCTACTTTTTTTCCTGGTCATCTCCTTTGCATAAATGTGACCTGTGGGAGACCAGAATTAAGAAAGATTCTTGCTTTCTTTGATGAAAGGTCCACGTTTTAAGACAGCTGCTACAGTCTGTCTTTGAAGAAGAAACTGATGATGGACCTGTTTTTGTATCAGCCCCCTTGAGTGGTGAAGTGTGATTTATACAGAGACACCGCCACTGATTGCCTGCATAAAGAAAGCCACAGCGCACAAATGGCAACACATATGGTCAGACTTCTTCCTGTAAACTGCAGGGATCAAACTTCAGAGAGCAGGCAGGAAAAAATCCAGCAACACTCCTTACATTTGTAAGACAAGGAAAACATCAGAAGATACCTGCAAAAAATATAAATGTGTGAGGTTTTTAACCAATTATGTGAATTAAAGAACTGTCTTCATGTTTCTCGATCTTGAGAAACTTCTGAGTCTTTTTATCCCTGTTTATGCCAGTGCTCATGAACTCACAGATATTGCAGCATCTTGTTACAATCCACGGGGATTCATTTCTCTGCAGCATTGATCTTCACTGCAGAACTTCTCCACGAATGTTCTTAACCTGGAATTAAACTAAAATTTATTGCTGAAACAAATTCTAGAGAAACCATCTGGTCTAGCCCAGCTCATTCCAAATGTCACTAGGGCTGACAAAGATACAAAGAGCGAACCTATGATCAAAGCTTGTATCATTTGCCTATTTATTATCTTCTTTACTGTCTGTGTCAGAGCCTGCTCCAACCTCCTTTCTTCCTCTCCCATGTTTCTGCTTACTCTCACTTCTCATTTCTTGCAGAGAAGACACCCATAAAACACCTTGCAAAATCATTGTCAATCTCTGTTTTGTCCTCCAGAAACTGTCCCAGCCACAGCAGAGATAACAGCAACTTCTGCTGTCTCTGGTCTCTAGCATTGTATTTCAAGCTGACATGAAGGGTCTCTGGTCTTCCAGTTGGCACCCCTATTACAGTACTGGCTACATCTTAGTGTTTGAAAAGCCTTCTGCTTTAACACCTCCTGTTATCTCAGTAAAGTGATGTTTAAATAACTGAACTGGCTTCAATGAACTGTAGTTGCCATTTTTCTGCTTCTTAGTGAGAAAAAATTGAGATAATTATGAAGTGGATGAGCAGGTTTAATGAAAGCTGGTTTCTTTTGGTATATTCCTGAAGCGGCAATCATCATCTGTTTGGCTTTTGAAGAGCAACAATTATAATCACTCAAAATCCCAAGGGGAACAAAAATAGAACTTAAATTAGCATATAAAATATACAGCTGGATTGGGCAAGCCTATAAAAATCTGGGAAAATCATTCTAATTTGAAAGCTATTCAAAATCACAAGCAAAATGAGTACAAGAGTATTTCACATGTTTCTTCCTTTTTTTTCCCTTTCTGAAGTAGTAACATAACAACATTTATAGGATTTTCCTAAAACATGGAAATGAAAACCCATTGCCAAGAAAGAGAGTAAGTAAAAATAGGCTAAAGGTACCTTTTCAAAATAATAGGTAAACTTAAGCATTATAACATCATTTTAGCGTTATTTATCTCCCAAAGTTCTGATATAACTGTATTGCAAAGTCATATGCAATGACTTTCCAGAGCTGAAAAATAAAAATATAGCTGAGACAGCCAGTTAAACATTTCAGCTTTATCAGACAACTGAGCAATGACAATACTTACAAGAAACTAACAACAAATGATAAAAATAACTTGCAAAAAATTACACTATCTGTGAAGTTTTCAGTGATCATTTCCGATGGTCATTTTTATAGTTAACAGAAATTCAGCTGTGAATAAGAGAATTATTTTCCTTATGCTGCAATGTCCACATTTTGAACAGTTACCTAGTAATATTAGCTTATGGAAATAAATCTTCATTTCAGTAAACTGTGAACTCAAAGATAGAATTGCTTTTTTAATACTACTGAATATTTATTACTTTTTGAAATTTTGACTTGAAGTACTAGATCTAGTTATTCTCAGTCAGGGTTAAGTAAGACAGCAGGTAGCTGCAGGAATGAGAACAAAACCCAACCCCTCCCCCCACCCACCCAAACAAACAAACCAACCAAAACACAAAAAAAACCACAAAATAAACAAACAAACAAACAAACCCAAACCAAACCAAACCAACCCAACCCAACCAAAAAATCCCCAAAACAGCCACAATTTATTGTGGTCAAGAACATGAAGAATTTGGTTTGTTTACTATTTATAATACCATCAATACATGAAATATCTCCTAGATAGACACTGCCTTCTGGACTCAGATTTACAAAGTAGGGTCTGATTTTCATGCCTCTAGTACAATATACATTGCTTGCCCTTGGTCAGAAGATTTTACATGCTTAGATATTTTGAAACCATAACCAAGCAGGTGTTGGAGGCACAACTGTTATTTTCACAAGGAGACCTCTGAAATTATAATTAAAAAAAAAAATTAGAGGTTGCAGGGCTTAGCTTCTACTATATTGTACACAAAAATATTTAAAGATGTCATGTGAAAGTCTTGATTAATTTTTCTGCGTTACTCAGTCCTGTGATAAGCATCTTGAAAAAAATGTCTGCCCCCTTTCCCACTGCAATCTTCCATTCTTCTTTCATTCCCACAATTCCAAATAATTTTATTGTTCTATTATCCTCAAATAGGTATCTGGTTTTGTATGTGTTACTGTGATTGAGTATGCATGCCTTCAGAAGCTGAGCTTCCTGAATGCTGTGTTAAAGCCAAAAATTACAGCACACTTACTCATCCTCTCTTTTGCTTTAAGGTACTACCAGAGATGGCCCAGCAGGTTTTTTTTGACAGTCTTCCCAAGCCATCTGTTTCATATGGCGCATGTTTTGAACAGCATAGTGTGCCATGGGATGTGAAAACTCATCACAGCATATTCAAAAGTGAAATCCAGTGGTCACTCATTTTTAAAGAAATCATAACTGACAGTGAGACACTAGTCAGGGAACTTATTTTGCTCTTGTCTCCCCTTCTCCCCTCCCAAACTGGCCTTACAATTTTTTAAAATTTTAATTTGTAATATATTAATTAATATATTAAAATATTTTATGTTATATTTCAACACATATTAAGACAACTTACATCATCTGGACTAAATATCCCAGCTTGCTTTAAAGAACACTTCATAACTAGAAAGACAAAATGAATTTAAAAAGCATTAAGATCTTCATACAGATCAGAACCAAAACCTTGATTCACTGGTAAATATTGGCTAAAAATAACATCCTGTACTCCCCGAGTCTCAAAGCCCACTCCTGCCACTCTGTTTATAAATTATCACTTCTGCAGATTGTCAGATTATTGAATGGTCAGTAGGGCTACAGGAACAAGAAAGTGCAAAACCATGCCTAGAGGCAATAACCAGCTTTACTTTAGACCATGTTGACCCCAGCAGCTACGACACGTTGTAGAAAAAGTAGCCACTGAAGCAGCAAACACTTTATACACATTAAATTGTGCTCTTGGGAAAAAATAAAAGTGTTTGAAATTGTAATATTTGTAGATTTGTCCTTATGCTGAGGCCATAGGTGGCCATAGCTCTTGATACTGATGATGATATTAAGTATTTAGATCTTGTACTTTAAAAAAAAAGCAGTTCTCAGAAATGTGCCAATTTTGCACTTCTGTGGCCATAGATACAGCTGAGTCTGAGGATTTCATTTCTAGAAGAGAAGTCAGTCTTAACTCTCAGACTAAACATAAGCATCGGGTGAACAGGGGATGGGAGTCTTCTCTTCATAACCCCTAGACAAGCGCAGCATCACAACACTCCCAACAGACTGGTCAATACCTTCTGCATCCCACAGACAACTTGTCTAGCCATAAAAACTACTTGCTGACTCCTCAGCAGAGTAACACCCTGGTCACGTCAACCCTGATTGTTGTATCTACAGTTTAGAAATCCACACAGTTCTGCTTCTGCTGAGCTGGACTAGGCTGGTATTTTTGTCACCATGGCACCAAACAACACCCAGGGCAAGTAACACAAATTGTGCACTTCCATGAAAAACACAGCTCTCATTAACCCCACTCTCCATCACCTAAAAGGTTTCATTTCAATATAGCTTCTCCTTCCCACATACTTAAGTACATTTTCTTCTATTGCCAGAGGTTTCTGAATGCCTGAAATTTGAAGTACTTTTCATAATGTCACCAATACATAAAAAGGCAAAAATTTCAAGCACCAATGTTTTAAAAGACTTGGTGACTTAAAGCAGAGTTTCTTAATTATATGTTATAATGTGTTTTGCACTTCCATGATGCATAAAGGTTTTAATTTCAAGGACTAGGCAAAACTAAAAATGTTTAGTTCTCTGTAGTAAATAGGAAGCATGTATCTGTGCACGTGTATCCACCAGTAGTCTGTTATAAACAGAGACTGGAAGCACATTCATGATATCTCCAGCACCTTTAAAGAGAATCAAAGATATATGCAGTTCTCTAAGACATGTCTAAAGTAGGGGGGTTTTGTTTGGTTTTTTTTTTTTTTTAACTTTACAGGCATGCAGAATTATTTTCAGGATTTGGGTCAAAAGCTTTTCTTACATGAATCACCAAACATTTAGGTTAGGAAACTTAACTGCCTCTAGTAATATTTGTCTAAAAAGACCCAGATATCTCCTAAACAATGTGACTTCTTTTTCTAATTATTTTCCTGCATGTGAAATCTTAGGTGGTAGACTTAGGCATGTAACTAACTAAGCTTAAAATGTGTAAGGTGCTGCAGTGACTTCATGACTGAAGCTAAGATAAATTTTGAATTATTCTCACATCTCTGAATAATAGACATCTGCACTGTTTGAAGATGGAAACCCTGCAACATCTGCAATCTTATTTTTCCATTACTTCCAATCTCTTCTGTAAAAATAAGCAAAGTGATGCCATTCAGAACTTTGATTCCCAAAATTTCAAACTCTCTTCTGAGGAGGAGAATCATTACTGAAAATTAGTGACTAAACTAGCAAGTAGTTCAATATGAACTCTGATTATACACAATCTGGAAAACAGAAACTTTCAAAGTAATACAGATCAAGACTTCATGAAGTTATACAAATACTTTGGCAGACAGGAAAGAATTTGAACTGATCTTACTTTTATTTTTTTATTATATTCAGGTACTAAAACAAGAGGTTCTTGCTACCTTGTTAAGTGTTTCAAATATGAAACTATTGCTGTAATAAACTATTCTAACAGAATAAATATCAATGTCTTCTGTGCATTTTTAGTACTTGGCATCTGTTAACTGACAGGGGCTTTCACAGATTTTAGGTGGTTTGGGAAAGAAATAATCCCAAAGAATTACTTAGAAAGTCCTGAGGAAGCTGAAGAGAGTAACCAGGAAGAGCCAGAAAATCACCTTTACCATAAATTTTCAAGAAAATCTTTCCTTTTTGATGTAGTTCTGGTACTTTTGCTGTTGCCCTTCAATTTTAACTCTCATTTTTCACACTAAGGCTAGACTTTGAAGTTAGGAAGTGTGATATTAGAAGTATTTAAACTCATTTCCTACTTGTCTGCTCTAAGGTGTGTACATGGGCTTCCCACCCTGCCCCTTGTAATTTCACACAGGAAGTCTCTGTGTACCTTTTGCTCACAGTCACTGCTCTGACTTTCAGTAACACTTTCATCCGAACATCCGTCCACATACTCTTCAGGAAGGTAGCACACACAATGTGTTTGCACAAGCATGCAAACTTTTTTCCCCAGGTACTTCTAATTACTGAGGAACATAAAGCCTTTCCTTTACAATCATCTACTCAGAAAAACAAGCTCTTAGCCACTGTCAAGCAAGATAAATATGTCAAATACTGCATCCACAAGTCTTCCAGTTTTGGTTAAATTTGATCTATGGGTTTCTTAGATTTCTTGGATTTTTTGGTTGTTTTTTGTTGGGTTTTGTTTGTTTGCTTTGTTTGGTGGTGGTGGTTTGGGGTTGATTTGCTTGGTGGGGGGGGTTTGTTTGTTTTTTAACATCCACCGTCACTAATGCAAAACCTGTAATATCTCCATAATCAGATGCAGGTGAGGGTAATTGAAGGTACTGCTTATGCCACTACACTGAGGCAGAATGGGTGGGCTCTGGGCAGAAAGCACCAAAGAGTGGCTGCTGCCACCACTGTGCCTGAGAGGTGATACGAGAACAGAGTAACCGTGGGCACAGGTCAATTCATCTACTCCCTACCCATGAACTTGATGGGATTTGTGGAGAACATACACAAGAAAAGTGAGTTGCCTTCTAGTTAGGTGAGCTTCCTGACAAATTCAACATCTTTTCCTCCCCATCCTCACCACTTTTCTCCTGCTTCGTGCTTAAAATGATAAAAATAAAAGGTGAGCCATTAGTGAAGGCATAAAAATTATAAATACTTAAACAGCACTTAAATTGTGTCGTTGCTGTAAAAGGAAAATATTAACACATGTGGGGGGAGGAACAGCCTTTGTGACAGGAAAGGAAATACAAGTTTCTGGCTACAGAAATACATGTACAGTTTAGCACCTGCAGTCTCTTAGAAGGGTCCAGCTAACTGCAGCCAGTGCAGGATAAAACTGTGCAGAAGTTACTTATCCGAATGAATACTAAACTGAATGCACTTATATGTTTTACAGATTACTTTTTCAGAGGAAGAACATTATTTTTGAACAGAAGACACTGCAAACTAATTCTGCCATACATCAATGTTCACCTACCTGTATTTGTGGAAAATATGGATCTAAACATTACTGCATATAGATAGACAACATTAAAAAATTAAGTAAACCGAAACTTTGGTTAATAAATATAAAATAATCATTGGAAAAACCAACCCTGATTATAGCTACAGCTAGGAAGTTTATAGTTTGAAGTCTTCTCAGCCAGGGCAGACTTCCTTTTTTCCCCCCTTCTTCTGCTCTATTAGACTCATTTTAAAGTACCTCACTTTAGGCTACAGGAAATTCTGGTGCTTTCAACAACGGTCAACAGCCTAAAACTGTTATCAGAATAGTGACTAGATTTAAAACTACTGAAAATTATCTGTATTGCTGTAAGTAATGGTGAAGTTGAGTAATACTTACTGCTACTTCCCATATTCTATTATTCTGATATCCACAGAATGAGGTCGGAGCAAGTTAACTATTCCTGTCCACCAGGTGCCATAAATTCTCACCTATTTCTAAATGTTGCAATGAGCACGGTGACCTACGGTAATCATGAAGCGAGGAAACTATTTCTTTAGATGGCTCAAGCAGCTCTAAGCATCCATGCCTTAAGAAAATTAGATCAATTTGATAGATTAATTAAATAAATAAATGAACGAATAAATAAGGAATGAGCCCTCGCACCGCACTGCCCGGCTTCTTTGAGGAGTGCTCCCCAGGAGGGAGGCGGGGTTCTCTGCCGTGCGCACCCCCGTGTCCGGGGCGCAGTTTTCGGGCGCCCGTCCCGCAGCAGCGCTCCGCGAAGGTCGCCTGCAGGCGGCTCCCGAAGGTCGCCCCGCCCCGCCCCGCCGCCACCGGGGCCTCCTCCCGCCGCCTCCGGGGCCACCTCCCGCCGCCTCCGCAGCCGCGGCTCCACGTCGGCTACACGCGAGGTTTATGCCACGAGCGAGGATCTTCTCCTCCGCCCGCCCCCACCGACAGTGATTGCTGCCTTTTTTGTTTTTTTTAACCACAATTCCAGAAGAAATTACAATAATTTAAAAAAAACAAAAAACAAAAAACCCAAAACCCAAACCAAATCAAAAAACAAACCAAAAAAGCCCCCAACAAAACAAAAAAAAAACCCAAAAATCCACACCAAAAAAAACCCCAAACCCACAAAAAACCCCCCCAAAACCAAACAAAAAAACCCCCCCCCAAAAAAAACCACCCCAAAAACACCACCAAACAACCACACCAAAAAAACCCCCAAAACACTTACCATTCTGACCTCACAGTGCCTTGTCATGGGCTTAAGAAAAACCCCAGAGACTCATACAGACACACAGACACACAAACACACGCGCGTATTTATGCGTTTTCAAAACACTTGTGCCAGGGTCACAAAGGGGATGGGGGGAACTGCCTGCGCTGCGGAGTACACCTAGAAATCAGCGCACAAAAGGAAGGCGAGCAACGCAGCCCGGACCAAGTAATTCCCCCCGCTCGCCGCCCCTCCAGACCACGCCGGAACAGCAGGAGAGGTGGGTGGAGGGGAGGGACCCACGCTCCCATCAGACTGTAGGAAACACCCGCCTTAAAAAAAAAAAAAAAGAAAAAAGAAAAAAAAAAAAAAGGCGGCTGGCGTGCGGATTAAGAGGCGAGGGGGATGTGGGGGCGGCGGTCCATCCCCGGAGATGATGCGTGCTGCTGTCGGAGCCCGCACCTGGCAGAGCCGCACCGCCGTCGGCACGCAGCGTCCCAGCCGCCCGGCATGCAGCCGGCCGCCGTCCTGCACCGCGTCCCCTGGCCTCGGCAAGCTGCGCCATCCTCCCGGCACCCTCCTGGCCTCTGCCCGAAAGTGCTCCCCTGCGCCAGGCCCCGTGGCTGGAGGTGGGGAGGGGTAACAGCAACGCTTCGGTGAGTGGAGCCCAAGATGTCTCTGCAGGAAGACGCTGCTTGTGCATGTTTGGCAAGCGAGGTTTCTCACTGTCCGATGCCACTGTGGAGTATTGGCAGACAACGTGCACATCCTGACATAAACCGTCGTGTCTGCAAAACACCCTTCTCTGACTGCCCCACTCCCCACACACTGCTCACTCCGTCCCGGAGACTGACATCACTCCTCTGTTACAGTCTCACTCAGATGACATGGAGCCCATGGCTGTAGGCACCTTTGGCTGGAAAATATTGCCTCCTCTTCTGTCTTCTCTGCACATCATGAACTCATGCTACTGCCTCCTCCTGCTTTGTTCAACAGCTTCCCTCAGGCTCCTGGGCTGTCCAGCTGAAGATCTGAGCTTCTCCGCAGTCATAAATCCCTGTCCTGGCACAAGGGCATGTTTCATTCCTTTGCTTCATGGTGTGAATTTAGATAAATTGAATCAAAAGGAGTTGAAATTCTTGAAAGTCTTTTATTTACCCTAGCTCATCTGCTATGTGTTGTTTTCCCACCTATGATAGGCACCACAAATACACTGCTACTGACCTTGCTGAGATCCTTGAATATATGGAAGACTAAGAAATTAGTTTGCTTTTATTATTTGCATTTCTCTATGTCTGAGCTGGAGAGCAGCATACAAAAAAACCCAAACATTTTGTTTCTAAAAATTATATATACACAATGAATACTTAAAAAATAGAATTACTCTCATACATAAAGATATATAAAACGCACAAGCTGTGTGACAGCTGTGAGAAGGACGGTCTCACGCCGTTGTGATTTAACAATTTATTGATAACAGAACAGCCAAGAACAAAATGGCAAGGCAGACCCAAACAGCATGTACACTACGCCAGCTGCTTTCCCTGCCAATGTGACGAGGCAAAAGCACCTCGTGCAGAACACCAGCTCAGTTTTGACCCGGTGCAAAGCACCAGCTCAGTTTTATAAACTGTCCTTAGCTCCCCATTGGTCACTTTTGGATCCTCCGCGCGATTGGTTCCTTTTCTCCGCGGTGATTGGCTCGTTTCGTAGGAGCATCCCTGTCCAATCATTCCTGCGCGGCGGCGTCTGATTGGTCGTGGTCTAGTCCAGTTGGGATCCGGGTGACATCACTGTTCCCTGCCTGGAACATTTCTAGAAAGATCCCCATCCTTCTGGGAGCAGCAACACACTTAAACACCAGGGAACATTACAAAAGGGTTAACCCTAAACCTTTTAACTTTACAACCATCAACAATTAAACAGGAAACAGTAACATTACTCAATTATGACTACTCCCTCTTTAACAGTAACAACCCCACTTAATTAACACTCTGAACCACTTAAATGTAACAAATCAACTCTTTAGTGACATCTTATTTGAAGAAACCCCCAACCATTTATAAAAACAACCTTGACTGAGAACTCAGGTTTTGGACTCCAGTTTTTCCAGAGAACCTGAGGGATGAGAGTCAAGTTTAATGTTTTCCAAGTAAGTCATTGTGCTATTATCTACAGTAGTCCATACCTATGGACAGAGAGGTAGAGGTTTGTGTTTGGAGAAAGGCTCGTTTCACCCATAGCTCACATGGAAATGGTGGTCTGCTCTTGCACAAAGGCTAATTTTTTAGGCAAAATGACAGGGAATAACAGCTTGCCATTAAATGTTAGGAGGAACAAAGGCCTCGTCAAAGTCCCTAAGCATTTGGTGGTCACAAAGTTGTTCTGTTCAGTATTAAGTGTTTGTACAGCGATGTGAGAAAGAAGGGAATAGTTCATGACGGAAGAAATTATAAAAGCATTTAAAAAAGGAAGTTATTTTGAGCAATACTGTCCTTCTTATTTTTTTACTTAGAAAGTGTACACTGGGTATGTTTGCTCCAAAAGACCATCTAAGCGAAAGTCCTGTAGTACTAGCAAGGGGAAGTACTTTTTGAAAAGTTTTGAAAGGCATGTCCTTCTCTGCCTGTTTCATAATGTCCCTAATCTCTCTGCTGCTTTTACAAGAGCTCCACATCATTAGTATTATGTCCTGTTAGCCAGTGAAGTCCAAGGAGCATTCGTTGTACCCTGTAGTGGGTATTCAATTAAATGTAACTTTCCTTTAGTTTGTTCTTAGATTCTTCTGTGCCTTTCTATCCTGCTTCTGTGTTCACCCAGAAAACAGCTGGAAAACTAGTGAATTTTCTCGATATTGTCTGGAATTTGAGACGATCAGGATGATTTCATCTTTTAGAAAAGGAAACCTTTACACTGATAAGATTTCTGTCCCTCAAAAGTGTAGGAAATGAAAAAAAATGTAATTAATGTAGACCATTATAGCAGATGGTAAAGATTTTGCTTTAATTAAACTACTGATGTATTGATAATTTGTTTAGAAAAAAAAATAATAATAGTAATAATAATGATGTGGCAGCATGTTTATTAGTGTGGATTACCTAAATTTCTGACTGAGAGCTTTTTTTTCTTCTTCTTGGGGGTTGCTCTTGCTCACGCCCTTTTCTGGGTTTTGTACCGGTCTACATGTAGCTGAACCTGAGCAAGGTATGGATATAAGGTTTCATCTCTTGAGTCATTCAATGCCTGATTATGAGATATTTCAAAGCCAAAATTCTTCTAAAAACATGCATCTTCCATTTGCATATCTGTCTTCACTGTTTCAACAGATTTCGTGCTCTCACAATCTGTGTTTTTGGGTCGATGTTATTTATGTAACATATGACAAACAAAGAACAATTAGTTTCTCATTAGCTGCTAGGCAAATGTCCTGCCCTCAGATTTTAATCAGCCAATGCAAATATCATCAGAATATAATGCATTTGCGATGTTGTTCTTATTATATCCTCTAAGAAAATGGCTAACATTTTTTATTTCAGTTCATGTGTATAAACATCTTATTTTTAGATCTAACTTGCTGAAAATCTGTAGATTCTGTAGATACTCAGGTATTTTATTTATTAACAACATTATAATAAATAAATAAATATGTAAGCCTTATTGTTCAGTCTGGATTTGGGTAGAAATACGTCTTCATTCTGGACTCTGGAAAGTGAATATTAGTAAATTATAAATGTCTGGTTTTGGCTTTCTGCCAAGATGAGATGACTTAGGCTTTTTGCTTTATATATCTCTTTGTAATTCATGTGACTTTGATTTACCATCCCCAGTGTAGGTGAACTGCTTGCTTAAGTTACAGGCACACCTGTGGCAGAAAAGGATGTGAGTTTCCTAACTGAAATGACAGCAGTTGTCTTGTTTCTTTCTGCCTTTCAGTTTGGGATCCTGTGTAAGCAGTTTCAAATTTTCTCTTCTGCCTTGGGGCCTGGGCATACTTAGCTACCATCTGGAACACAGGGTCAGAATAAAACACGTAAATTTTTTTTATTAGTAAATTCCTGTTCTAAACACAGAGATACTCAGCCTTTAGCAATAGGAAATACATCGTATCATCAAACAGTACTACAGAGAGCTAAAAAACCATTGCATTGTGGCATCTTTGTGACAATAGCTAATGATGCAACAGCATTATCTGATGATTCTGTAATATGCTTACTCAGCTTAGTGTTATACATGCCACATCATTTAATTTCTGCTCGTTTCATACCAAGTCCAGTTGTTAAAATGCAGTGAGAGATTCACCCCACTTCATGTCCTTATGGGGTCAGGGAGATGCCATCTTTCCTCTCACTCCTCTTAGCAAAGGTATTTGATTTCTCTGTGTTCTGTGATGTTACAACTGCTACTCTCGTGAACATCTGCTCCTGCAAAGTTAGTATTCAAGGAAATGTAGGGGGAAAAAAATGCCAGCCGCTCTGTCACTGAGGGTTGTACCTATGTCCACTTGGGAGCACCTGAGTAGGCAGTGTGCTAACCTTCCTTCCAGCTGCTGTTCGGTGTCAGTCCTCTACAGCCACCCGTCTTGAACTGCATTGGGAAAAGAACCTCACTAATTGTGAAAACACAAAATGTAGTTTAAAAATCAGCAGACTATAAAAACAAAAAGAAATTCTCACTCAGGAAGTAAATAGATGAGAGTTATGATGAGAGAACATGTAGCTGGTGGCTGATAAAATCAGCCATCCAAACTGTCAGCAGTTTGAAGGGTTGCATTATTTATCCATTGTAACAATTACCAAGAAGCACGTGAATCACACCACTAAATTTGGGAAACAACTTTGCCTTTATTTTTCCTCTCCTTCCATTCCCCATCCATTAGATAAGAAAAGACCTTATGGGAATGCTTTTCGTTGTAATGAGAAATGTCTGTATGTGGTTCACTCCTTTTTATCTAGTTGCATGGCAAAGAGCTTTTCCTCTTTCAGGAGCTGCTTAAGCCACTCTGGAGGCTGATTGCTGAACAGAAGAGGAAGCAGGCTCATTCAGAGGACTATGGTTAGAAATGTGCATTAGTACATGTACAGTCATCACCATGAGACTCTGGTGCTGGAGGAAATTTACCCTGTTTTTTACCCTAACCTGTAATCTTAGAGGTAATGTGGACTTCCATTATTTCCTTTACAACAAGGTAAACTTACAAACATTTTGATGAAAGATGAATTTTTGGAAGACAAGTCTTTGCCTTTAGACAAGGAAAGATTTAAAGACAGTTAAATAGACTAGCATATTTGTTTTATTTTGGTTACACAGTTCAAGTGATTTATTTCTAATGTAAAAATATCTTTTACTTTCAAAGTGCCTTTCACTCAAACATCTTAGACTTAATTTAAGTTGATGTCTTCTTGGTCTTGTGAGATAAAAGCATTTTTTTCACGCATTTTGTAAATCGGTAAACCAAGGCAAAATCAATGAGAAAATCTATTTCCATCATCACTAAAATTCCTATTAAAACATGAAAATCTGAAAAACAGCTCCAGGTGATTTTACTATATATTTGAAAAATGTGAAAAAATCCCCAGGTCTTTGAAGCTGTTTTTCATTTTAAAAATAAATTCTTTCTTGCCTCCATGCCAGCTCCCATAACTTATTTAAATAGGTGTTGGACATACTTAAAGGCTTCAGGAATATGCGTAGAAAATAAAGAAAAAAAAACCCCACATAATACACAAAGCCTACTATTGATGCATTTGTTAATTTAGCTAATTAATTGAGTGATAGAAGTTCCTACCAAAGGTGAGTACCAGGCCATATCTGCAAAAGTGTATGTATGCAAATCTTTCTATCTCACATTTTTTTCTACGTATATTAGTAATAAAGTTCTACTCTGTGTAGAAGTATTTGATGTAGCATCACAAAACATTACCACTAGAATTAAAGGCACCTAATGTTCTTCAGAAAAAACACTATTTTTAAATTAAATGTTTTTAAAAGTTATTAGTGATGTGACTTAATTTGGAGATTTTTTCTAACAGAGGGCACTTGCTGAAGTCAGGCTTTTGACCATCCTCTATACTGATTGACCAGGCTTTTGAGGAGGGGAAAACTAAGAAGTGTGTAAACAGATTGTATGAACACACACAGTTAATTTCCTTGCAGGATGTTTTGATGTTAGAGCAGTCATCGAGAAGGAGTTGAAAGAGTGCATGAAATACGCATCTGGTCATATGCCACATGAAAATCTGGTTCAATATCCCTTCAGATTTAGTTTCACTGCATCTTGATATAAGAGAGTTGGTGGCAGGAAGAGCCAACAAACACGTAGCCTAACAATCTGTTGGCAAAATCCTGGCTGACTGTCACAAGGCCAAGATTTCCCTTTGCATTTCAGGCCACAACAAAATTGGTTTGTGAGTGAAAGTGAATTGCTGCTGAAACACAGCACCCTGCAGGCAGTGCTGGGTTTTATGTGAGAGTCTGGCTGCAGCAGGACTTCATAGCCAAGTGATGATGTTGTGAGTAATCTAGTGAGTG
This sequence comes from Callaeas wilsoni, assembly GCA_013398955.1. Classification (NCBI taxonomy): domain Eukaryota; kingdom Metazoa; phylum Chordata; class Aves; order Passeriformes; family Callaeidae; genus Callaeas; species Callaeas wilsoni. The sequence goes on from VWPU01010631.1 coordinate 28,109, forward strand.
GTTACAAAGTGTGAAGGATCAATAAGAAGAGCTATTAACTTCCATCGTCACCTCAGACCCCAAGTCTGTGATTATATTAATTCAGAAATCATATTCACAGGTAAAGCAGAAAGGAGGGAAAATCAATTTTTTTCTCTGCAGACTACAAGATTCGTTTTCCAAGCTGGAATTCCTAAGCTTAACAAAACTCAGAAAGCATTCTTCACAGTATGTTGGAAAAGTAGCTAAATTTGGAGGACAATGAGCTTGCCATGTATATGGGGAAAGTCCCATTCTCTGACTTGTTGTTGGTTTTGTGTTAACAGAAACACTCTACTGTTCCCTTAAGGCCAAATTTTTCTTTTTCACATCAGATCAACAGCCTAAAGATACTTCAGCACTCTAGCTGCAGAGTTTGGAATTCCTAAAATAAGAACATTTTCTTTATCCAGAATTCTCATCTTTCTTACAACTAACAGACTTTTTTAATAATTAATGAATATTCTGAATGATTTAGATTGAGGAATTGTAATGGAACTGATAACACACAAATTCAAAACACAATTAGATTTCCATTAAAAAGCCACAGACCTTTAGTGAGATTGTAGTATGAGCCTCAAACTTTGTAATAGGCATTAAAATGTAGTTTTCACTACTGTTCTCCTTGGATTTGGATTAATTTAGTTTTTTAAGCTACTGCTGGTTTCTTATAACCACATTCCCCAAGCTGCTGCTGTCCTTCCTTGTAAAGTCCACAGGTGTCTAACTGAAAACAGCATTTCCTCAGAGGTGCCCATCGTATCTGTCCTGGTTTCAGCTGATGCAGTTTTCAGCTTAGTAGCAGGTACAGTGCTGTATTTTGGATTCAGTGTGAAAATGATTTTGACAACACACTGCTGGTTTGGCTGTTGCTGAGCTCTGCTTACCGTGAGTCAAGGACTGTTCAGTGGCTCATGCTCTGCCAGTGAGGAGCTGCACAAGAATCCAGGTGGCAGCATGGACAGGAGAGGGGACCTGAACTGGCCAAAGGGATGTTCCACACCACAGAAGGTCATAGTATATAAATGGGGGAGTTGACCAGGAGCAGCTGATCACTACTCAGGAGTGAGCTGGGCATTAGTCATCAGGTCAGCAACTGTGTTCACCAGTTGTCTTTCCTGGTTTTTACTCCTCTCTCCCTCCCCAGTTCATTACAATTATTACTGGTAGTAACAGCAGTAATAGTAGTACACCATAAAGTTGCCTTGTGTGTGGGTGGCACAATTATGTTGTCACCTATACAAATATGTAGGATGAACAGTGTGTTGAAAACATTCTGGTTATTCAAAATGCCCCACCGAACAGGGCAGTGACAACTGAACTAATGTTGAAATAGAAAAAATTGATCATTATACCAGGATTCAAATATTGACTATAGTTCCAGAAATAATGATAAGTAAAAGGAAAGAAGAGGTAAAAAGTAAAAACAGTAACTATCAAACAACAGTTAATTTCACTGATGCAGGTTATATGATTTTTACAGAAAAATAATACATTCTTGACTTTTTCAATATGGACAGCACTGTATTGGGTTTTTGTGTTAATGTTTTGGTAGGAAGGGTTGCAGGGGTGGCTTCTGTGAGAAGCTGCTGGAAGCTTCTCTAATGTCCAATGCAGCCAAAGCCAGCAGGCTCCAACACGCACCCAGTGCTGGCCAAGGCTCAGCCCATCTGTGACAGCGGTGTCACCTTTGGGATAAAATAGTTCAGAAAGAATAGAATTTTACGGTGCAAAAAATATTGCAGCCGGAGGAGTGCAGACACTAAGGCCAAGTGAAGAAGGAGAGGGAGGAGGTACTCCAGGCAGTGGAGCAGAGATTGCTCTGCAGCCTGTGGTGAAGACCAGGGTGAAGCAGGTTGTCCCCCTTGTTAAGATCTTACTAGTGAGAGAGACCTCTGCCCAAAGTGAGGTGTGACTGAAACCATATGCCAAAGTCAATAATACAGATTTTATTTAATGAGGAGTGTGAGATAGAGAGACAGAAATAAATGGGGGGGAGGGTGTGGAAGTGGGAGAGGGAGCAGGAGAGAGAAGGGAATGGGGGAAAGAGTGGGAGAGAGACAGAGGAGGGAGGGAGAGATTAAGAAGAAAATATTCCCCACCTGTGGATCCACTGATGTCCCAATGGTCCTTCACCCTTGGCTTCTCCATGGTGGGGGTCCTCAGGTCATCCAAAACTTTTCACTATTTACACATCTTAGCAATCAAAGGAATTAATGCTCATTGGATACACAGTTCTCTTATTCTGTTGGTTAAATGATTCTGGCACTTCTAATGCTGATTAGTCGTGTGCTCAGTCCTTCTCTTCTTCTGAGTCAGTGAGTTTCTTGGGTCGGTGGTCACAATCTCCCCCTGCCAGAATTACCTTTTACCCTGTTGGAGCTGATTTGAGCACAGTTGCTGTGTTGGCTGTCCCTGTGGTGCATAAATTCTGTATTTTTTATGTCCATTATCAGTGATACATTCTTCTCCCCCAGCTTTGTCAACCTCTTTGTCAACCTCCCCCTAGATCTGAGATAACACCTGGACACAGGTGTTGTCTGTCCCATAACTTGAAGTGATCTTTGCCTGATCAACTACATGCCTATGAGCAGTTTCTTTACACTGCTTACTGCAGTGGGGTTATTTTCTGGATACATTACCCAGGATGCATTAACCAGATCTCACCTCTGTCAGGACTGGAGTTAGCGCCATTCTGTGCTTATCTCATGGCAGAGTCCTTCTGTGGCCTTAGCAGTGTTTGAGACAGACCACTGTGCTCTTTAAAACCTTACATGCCTGCAGCCCGTGGAGGTCCACAGCGTAGTAGATATCCACCTCTCTCCGTGGAGAACCCCATGCTGGAGCACGTTTAATTCAAATTAATTTGTTGCTAGAATCTTTCAGATCGCTGTAGTTGTGGTGTGAGCTTTCACATGTGTAAGGTGTGCAAAGCAGAAGGCTGAGAACTTTGTTTCTTGAAGGACATGCTCCAAGCAAATATTTGGCAAGAGCTAAATAAAATATTATACTCTGATTACAAATCTCTAGGCAAAAACTTGATTTTAAATAAAGATGGACTCAAAATGCAGTGAAAGTTATTTTTCAGGACTGAGAAGGTTTTACTTCTTTGTTCCTTCTTTGTTCCTTCCTTCAAAGCTAAGGTGCCCATTAGCTTTGCTGCAATCAATGCTTAAGGTTAGAATTAAGTTTTTTCGTAAATCATATGCAAATAATACCAGAATAATTTTATTACCTTCCCTACTGGCCATGATTTTTCTGTCTTCTGGGAAGGAGACATCAATGTCACTTCACCTTGTTGAGAAGTATGTACAAGTGAGTTGCTTCCATTTCTGCTGAGTTTTCTAAATACAGCCTTCTACAGTGTTTTCCAGGGGCAATTTAAAATGTTCATGGTAGGGTTTAGCTAGTGACACTATCCCTGGTTTGTATCTGTTGCTGCAGAAACTTGGTGTTCAATTCTTGGGAGTCTGAATCTCTCTGAATATTTCTTCAGTCAGATTCAGCTGCAAAATAATGGATTGCAAAAATGCATTTGGTAGGAAAGGTGATTTAAAGAGATGGTCTGACCTAAAATAAACAGTGGAAATAGGAAAAAAGCCTCCCCTCCTCCAAAATATTTCATAAGGATGCACATTAAATGTTATCCCTCTGAGTCAGAAATTTCTTAATTGCTTTAGCATACATTAACTATCAGGGATACTACCAGTCTATGTTTTCATGATCTTCTACTTCAGCTCAATGTGTGTTCTGCTCTTTGAGCTATTCTTTCATTGTGTGTTTGGAACGCAGATAATAATAAAAAAAAAATCCTAAATTTTCTACATGTTTAAAATAAATTGCCACCAAGAATAGCAGAATTATTTCAGGATTTAACATCAAAAAGAGTGGAAGGATGCAGGTTGAATTTTAGAATTTTTCTTCATAATTCTCTTAGTTCTCCAGTTCAGCTAAGAAGTTTTATGAAACAGAAAAGGACCAAATGCATGAGTTCCATATGAGTAAGGAGCACATTACAGATTTGCTGTTTCTGTTCAGTCTGGAGTACTCAGGCACAGGACAAGTTGTGCAATTGGTCACTTACTCAGAGTTTCCTTTTCTGTTCCTTAGCAGAGCCACAGCTCTTGTTCGTGTTTAAAGGATGCAGCAGAGAACATCTATCCTCACAGAGTTTAGTTTGACTTGATGGTTTTGAGTTGTTGTCCAAGATTTATCTTTATTACTGTGAAGGGGTTCTTGATAATTACACTTAAGATGGCTTCCAGTATCCAACAGAGTTTCCTTCTGATTTACAATTTCTTTGGAATATATGCATGTGTTTTATAAATGATGATCAAATGTCAGAGCATCCTGATCAAGAGAAAGAAGTAAACATTTTGTTTGTTTGTTTGTTTGTTGATACAGCATGAAATATTTATTTCTCTTCTGTTGTCTTTAGCACTCTGTTGCTTCAGCTGATGTGTTTTATGCTTTCTCCTTCTTTGAAATAGAGTTTGAAGCAGTACAATAATCCTAGTCCTTCTACTTTTCAATAAAGTTGTGCTGGAATAAAAAAAACCCTGAATTGATCACATTTTAAATCACTTATGTCACTTTATATATTCTGAAGATGAAATAATATTAGTCAGTTGAAGAAATTATGGTATTATTCTTAAGATTTGAGCAAGTACACTGTGGGCAACTGTTGTGTTTCAATTTCTATAGTGGTACTTTTTTTCCCTGGGGCGATGAAACTTAACTCAGCCTTATACAGAGGGCTCAGTGTAAATTTGGGTTTATCCCTGTGAATGTGCCAACCTTGCGAATGCAGAGATGCGGTTTCAGTTCTGTGGTTCGCTTTATCTTCTGTCATTCAATGCTCCAGAATGGGTGGTGCACGCAATGATAGGAATGAATCATCTCTGCTTTTTCTGGCTTGGTTGAGGGTAGTAACTCCTAGGAAAATTCTTCTGCAAGGGTTTGGTCATAATTCACCAGAGGTTGTGAGGTTAAGGACATAAGGACTAAAAAGCAGTGTGGATACCCTCTTTATTTACTGTGTTGATTGTGTACTTTAGTAGATTTATGACAGCTCTTAAATGAAATAGCTTAATCTGCTGAAGCCATTCAGAGGTCCTCCTGTAATGGACAGATCTAAACAACTGGCTTGATTAAGGGCTATAGCTATGTTTACAAATAATCAAAAAGCATCCTGCCTTCAGAAATTCCTGTTTCTCCACTCTTGATATTGTTTTAATGTTAACTGTAGTGATCCAACCAGCAGTACCTTTAAATCTTCTGGTCTTTTGCAGAACAACCTAAGGTGCGCATAAAAAGTGAAGAGCTTTTAATATCTCTAGAATGTAAACGTCTTGATGTCTCTATAGAAGAAACAGAGTTCTGAACAGTAACAGACATATGAACTTATATTTCTTGGTCTCCCATTATGCTCTGCATTTTGCTTTTTTGTTTATTTTTTTAAAAAATAAGTTTGCATTGGATACATGCCATGTTCTGCCAAAATAGTCAGATAGTTAGCAAACCACAGCATCTGCAAGTTGGTAGATGCCAATCTGTTTGCACCAATTTTCTTCTACCCACTGTTTTTATTTTGGCTCATACATTGTTGCTGACATCCAAACTGGTTGTGGTAACTCGAAACAGATACTAAAAAGCATATTTATTTAGGTGTGTCTGAATTTACATTGTGCCATATTTAGAGTTGGCGAGCAACCTCTCTGTCAATTCAAATCTCCGTGCTTGAGTTTTAGAAGTGTACCCATTAGAGACAGAAGGGTTTTTATACTATTTTCTACATAAGATTGTGTGTCTCTTCTCTTAGTTACAGCTTCATAAATGTGTACAACATTAAGTATACCCATAGCTTATAGTTTTGAATAAATGTAGTTTCAATTGTATTTAACATAAAAATCATTGGCCTGGGAAGAAACAAGGATTAAAATTAAAACTCTATCCTCACCATATATTATACTAATAAAGTACTTCTGGTAATTTATTCTTGTTTCAAACTCATATAACAAGTGAGACATTACATCCTAGAAGAACAGCTGAATGAGCTAAGTGTGAATAATAAAATAAACCCACAATCTCTCTTAACACAGCTGAATAGATGCCAAAAAACCTTCGCTGACACTGGAAATACCCTCTAGTTATCGTATTATGAGAGACCAAAATCTGATTGTATGGAAATCTCTCCAACATTATTTATTAGTCTTATTTCTTTCTCAGAAGGTGATAAAGATGCCCTTTTCCAGAAATCAAGCATTGCAGTGTACTAGAGAGACCTAATATTTTGTTTGCTTTGAAAATGTTAAATATGTAGTATGCCCACATTTTTGATCTGTCATTTAGTATTTGTCCTCTCTTTTATGGTTATTTCTGACTTGAAGCTCATAGGTCCTTATTTTTCCAAAGCACTGAATACCTGCAAACTCTCTGGGTCTATATGACCTTTGAAAGCCAGACTCTAAACCCATTTAGGCAGTGGCTGCATATAAAAATTTGATTTTACATGACTTTTCAGATCTATCATTTTATTCGTATCACTGATGCTTTGCCCTTAAAATTTGCATCTCTGAAATTTTCAGAATTGCCATGCCTTTGTATCCCTCCCAAAACAGAAATTTTAACACCACCTCCTCTGTAGCTGAGCTTGTAGTAGCTCATTTCAGGCCCCTTCCCTGGCGCTGTTAGATTAATTCTAAATCTGTAAAAGAAAAGTCTGTCTGTTGACAGAGACAGTTAATACTTTGAAATACTTGTGATGCTGTGTCTAATGTGTGGTAAGATAAAGTCATTAGAGATTTCAAAGATGAATCTTCAGTAACCAAAGTTTGCTTCTGCCACTGTAGTAATAGTGAACATAATTTGAAATTGCTAAAGTAATGTGGTGCAATGAAGAGGGGCACAGGTCTGCTGTGTGTACCCATCTTGATCTGCTCTACCTCTTACATTGTGTTTGCATTTGTAATTGAAGCTGGAGCACTGGTCAGCTGGATGCATTAAGCACAGAAGAAAACATTATGCCTGCTCTGAAAAGTCTGCAGTCCTTTTAAAGTCAAAATATAGTGCATCAAACTGTAAGTTGCAGCCAAACAAGAGCGATATGGGGAGAATAACGAAATTTGGAACTGATGGGGATAACAAGGTGACATATGTAAAATTTATGGAATTGAACTCCCATTGCTTTCCCCTGATGCTGCAATATGATCTACTGTTCTAAATTTTTTGATACAAATAAGACTTTTTTACAAGTAAGAAACAAATAAGCATTTTTACTTTTTAAAAATAGTTTTATCCAAGTATAGTACTTCAAGCTATTGCCATTCTGCATGCTTCCCCATACAGAGGAAAAAAAAAAGAAGACTGATGGTTTTTTTTCATATTTTAATACTACTTCTTTGTACATGGACACCCATCTGCTCACATCAATAGGCTGAGACTGTAAAAATCACACCTCTGTGACCAGGAAACTCCAGGGGCACTCACTTCTAAGTTCCTCTTCAAAAACCACCAACAAATGGAAATGTAAAAGCCATCTCAAAGGTTCCCAGTTGCCAGTGGCTGCCTTGCACGGTAACAGCTGCTCTACTCCATCACTTTCACCTCTTCTCACCTCCAGCCCATCCCTGCACTCACCCTCTGCATCAGAACTTGGCTTTCCCCTGTGTTGGTTATCCAGTTTATGCCAGCTGAGGGTCAAACCCTGAAGCCCTCAGAAATCACCTTTTCAGCATGAAAGATTATTTACCACTTCAAAAAGAAGTCCATTTCTATGGTGGTTGATCTTTAGGATTTTGGTTTAGCAAATCTTAAAACTTTGCTCTCCTGGTCACATAAGTTGTTAAAGTAGTCTGTTCATTTGCTTTTCTACAGCTACGTATTTCTGTGGGTTGGATTAAATAAATGTGAACAAAAGGACTTCAATCTTGTTTCAATTTCGTTTCTCCCATATAGCAAAAAAAGTCTGTGTGAACTTGCTGTAGGAAAAATAGGGCAATCTTTCAAAAGCACATAAGGAATATTTAGCAACATAATTTTGTAAATGAGGAAGGTGGTCTCTAAAATGTTAAATTTTAGAGCTAAAGGCCAATGCTTTTTTATTACTATTTTTAATGGAAGTCAATGTCAGCAGGTTTCTCATGAGAGGATGATATATTTAAATGTCTACTATTTGTCCCCAAGCATATCACATCTGCCTGGGTGATAATTATAGTTGTTGAAGAGATAGCTGCTAAATGAATATGATGAAATGAAATGGAATGAAATGAAATGAAACAATAACATAAAAAGAGTTTAGTGTAGCAATACATTTTTTGTTTCATAGCTCTTGTGCAGAATACGGTTGTTCATGTTTATTTTTTATTCAGAACATGACTTAATTCAGATTTTTAGGAGTAGTGTTTGGCCACATTATGTAGTTAGAAATTTTCAGCAATTTCATTCAATCATTTGCTTCCTGGTATTAATTTTCCTGGTCTGGCAGCTAAGACTCTCAGCTTAAGTTTTGGGAAATTTTTCCACAAAACTGTTGAAAATTACCGTGACAGTACCATGAATATTGACTTATCCTTAGTCATGTCAGAGCAGAGCAGAATCATGATATAGAAGAATTCAGGACTTTTGCACTCTGGAGTCTTGGGGGTTTTTTTTTAACTTTACTGCTTTATCACACTGCACAGCAAAATCTGGCTTTTTTTGCCCAGACTGCTTGTGTGTTGTGGTTACTTTTCTCATACAAAGTTCTTGGCAATTTTACTGTTTGCTGACACTGGGACTGTTCCACTGACACCTTTGGGACTTTGATTTGTGGCTGCGTGCTCATCATATATTTGTCGTGTCAGTGCAACAAGGTGAGTGATGAATGTTTGTTTAATATTTAAAAAAATAAAAAAGAGATTAAAAGATTGTACTCCATTTGAAACAAAAATCCAAACATTTGAAATCCTGCATTTCTCTTCCTGTCTTGGGGACACACCCTGAAAAACAATGAGTCTAAGGACCTGTGAAGTTCCCATTTTTCAAGACTCTCTAGTTCTGCCAGTTTCTCAGGACATTTGTTGCAGAGTGAGACCTCTATGATTTTCAATAGAATTTTAAAAATTTGTTATGATCACAACAAACATTTTTTACTTCTGCATACTGGTAAATGATTTGGAAAAAAAGTAATTGTAACTGATTTTTATCACTGTGAGTGATAGGTTTGTAGAGACAGAAAGACAGATTCTGCAGGTTTCATTTATTCTCCACTTCATTACATACACCAGAGCCCAGGCTTTGATTGAACAGAGGTAATAACACTCTAATACCAAACTATTGCAAGTCAAAACTGCATAATTTCTAAATTGTTTTGCAAGTAGAGTTTTTTTCTTCTTTCTGATAGAAAACACCTGAGTGATGATGATCCTGAAGCAGAGCCTGGTACTTCTGTCAGAGAAGCACATGGTGGGAATGAACATGGATGGAATGCAAGAGGGAGATTTTGTTTTATTCTTTTAGTTTTGTAAAACTTATACCAGTTTTACATAGAAAATGACCTCTAATGAGGAATTTTCTTATTCTTGGATATCAAAGACCTGGGCTGAGAGGCAGTGTTCACACTTTTCTCACAACAGTCATTATCTGTTATTTTGAAAGAAAATGGAAAAATCATGTCCAGAAAGCTTTGGAGCAAATATATTAAAAATTTTCCACAGAAATATTTTTTTACCTTCTACCTATAGCTTGACATAAGAAAACTGCCATGCACATGAAAACTTTGCTTTAAAGGACACATTTTCTGTGCACCTTACACAGCTGCTGGTTACTGTTTGTAAACTTTTATGTATCTTGGTACTCTATAATTGGCACATAGTCACATCAAATACAAGTAAAGAAAAATATATTTATGAACTTTTCATTACCGTTTATTCAATTTCTTGCCAGAAAAAGGCACCTTTGCAAGTGTAGGTCATATGACTTGTAAATAACTTCTATTTTATTGAACTTCCTCTTAATTATGCTAATTAAAAGTAGATTGTAGGTGTCCAGTTTAAAGTAAGATTATCAGCTATTTATTAAGGCACTTCAATCTTCATATGCCATCTATATGCAATAAGATGTCATTGCATCTTATATCTATCTGATTTTCATTGTGTGAATTAGACATTTGGCTCAATTTGCTTATGGTTGTATAACAAATGAAGGAAAAAAAAATTGGAACAAAAATACCTTCATCATTTTAGTTTGTGTGGGATGGCAAAAGGTTTAAATGAACAACCACATACATTTATGCTTAAATTTCAGATTTCATTGTCATATTTGTGATTCTGGAAGTAGATGTTCGCTGATAAAGCATGAGATGCAGTATTCACAAGTCTTTGTCTAGTTTGTCTTGATTAGCTTGAAGGGAAAAGATAATTATCAAGAAGTAAAATATTCTCAGTCTGGATTCCGTAATACCAAAATTTTCATATGTGACTGCTGCCAAAACAATGCTTTTGAGTTCTGAAGGTGAAAGTAAGTGCAGAAGCCAAAGCTGTAAAGCAACTGATGTTTCTGAAACAACACATAAGATAGAGAGAACAACAAAAATGGCTTTTATTCTCTGGGCTAAAAAGAATGGTGTACCCAGGCCAAGCATGAGTTGAATTAACACAGCTCTGTGTAGGGAAGCGTGCATCATGCCTCGCTGCCTTATCTGCAAATAAAAAAGTAGTAATTTTGGTTGCTAAGGGTAGCAGTCCCATGCCTTCCATACAATCAAAAAGTAAACCATCACAATAAATAAAAGGAAATGAGTTGAAGGGCAGAAAGAAATGTTTCACCCAGTCGTACTATTTATGAAAGCTGACAATTTGTAATGGATGTTGGCAACAGAAAGGTGCAATTACTTCTCTCCTGCTGCTGGGTCATGACACTGCAGGGAGCCAGGGAGCAGAGTGGTTGGAGGAGCTGGGAGATCCTGCCCTGTTCACGCTCTGTGGGCTATTGCAGACAGGTACCAAGCAGCAGACAGAATATGAGGTGCCACATAATACCCATTACAGAATAAATGGATTCTTGTGTCTGCATACACAACTCCTGTGGCACTGCCCATAAGACTCACTGAGCAGGTGGGGCGGAGGGGGAAGAAGGCTCCTGCAAAATGCCATTCATAGCTTCAATGACAGCACTGGAAGCATCTTTACCATCGTGACAGTACCAGAGAGCTAAAGTTTTAATTTCCAATGTAAGTTACACACTATTGTCATATCACTGGGATTAGAGTTTCTTAACAACATAGTTTTCTTGGCTTACTTCAGAATTGCAGAAGGAGTAAGCTTGCAAATCTTTTAATAAGGCAATTACATGCAGACAAAGATTAGATCTCATGGCACAGTAAATTTTTGGTATATTATTCAGTATCTTTTTGATATTCCACGGTTGCTAGACAAAAGCTCTAGATAGTAATGTGACAAATCTATTCAGGAGACAACAATGCATATTCCTTATTTGTGCTCACTTGTATGCCACACAAACCTGCAGCTAGTTTTCCTGCCTCTTTTGAAAATGTGGGAAAAAAAGCTGCTTAGACTCAGCAGTGCTTTTAGTGCGTTATCTGTGAAATCTACATTTTGTATTTGTAAAATGAAAATGTTGAGATAGTCAATCACTTAATTTTTCCCACTGGCTGAAAATCTTACAATCTTCTGATTCTAAATGTCAATCTTAATATAGAAATGAAATTATTATTTAAAAAGAAAAAATAACAGAGCAAAATAGACTGCAAAAGGCAAGTTGTGCTATTTTCAATATTAAGAGCCTTTAACCTCATGTTTGTTTTCCCAGTGTCTGCCTAAGAAATAAATCAAGAAAGTCATGGGAGTATATTTTCTTGCCACAGCATATTTTGTTAGTGGCATTACATAAGTTATAACATCTTTAATTCTTTTTCTCGCTAAAATTATGTGCATAAAAGAGCTAATTATCATTATTCATAGATGTCAGCGGGACGCTGAGGTAGAAGTATGAAGGTTTGCAGGAGTTCATGTTTATAGAAAATAAAAGGTCAAGATCAGAACTACCTGGATTCCAACGTAGACATGGAAAAACATCCAAGGACCTTCCAACAGAGATGGAACACTTCTGTATCGAATTGACTTCTCACTTCACAACGAAAAAATTATAATAAATTCTATGTATTAATCTCAAATCTATGAAGCCATTCTGGACACATTTCAGAAGACATGAGGGATGCTCATCAAACTAATAGTGGTGATTTTTTAAAATCTCAGTTATAAAAACAAATAAATATTCCTGTAATAAATAAAATAAATGCATGTATGTGTATACATGCTAAATTAGCATAAAATAACAATTAAATCTTCACGTTCTTGTCTAATAGAGGGATAAGCTCTTGCCTGTAGGAGTTCATTGTATTTGAAAGATAGCTTTATTTAATTTCATGTGTAGTGCAGCAATACCTTTACTGTTGCATAGCTCTTGTGCAGAATACGGTTGTTCATTTTTATTGTTTATTCAGAACGTGCATTAATTCAGATTTTTAGGAGTAGTATTTGGCCACATTACATAGTTAGATATTTTCAACAGTTTCAGACTATTCATTGGATATATATCACGTCCAAATCCAGTAGGACATAATTTCAAGTGTCTTTCTGTCTAGTGAGCTGTGCACCAATGTATTACATTGTTTCCCATTAGGATTTCAAACAGTAGATGCAAATTAAAGAAACACTTCATAAGAAATTCCAGATTTTTACAAGGAGCGACATGATCTTTCTGCATACACTTTGCTCTTGCACCCAAAAAATTGCTGTCTGTCTTTTTCTGAGGTTTTTAACTGTTGTATTTCTAAGCCACTGGAGTCACAGCAGCTAAAGAAAATCTTTGGAAGTCTGTTGTCCATTTTGTGTGATAGTGTTGAATGACTTGAGAGGTGAAGGTGCAGTACCCCTGGCTGATATCAGCCAGTTCAGGAGTGGTATCATGAAACTGAGAGCAAGGAAGCACAACTAAAATGCATACAGCTCCATGAAATACTTCATACTGCATTCTGCTCATGAAGTCACGGTAAAACTGGAAGCTTTTTCAAAAAGTATCTATTCCCATAAATGTATGAGTAGGTAATAAATGAAACTTGGCAAGTATTGGAAGTGAATAAAAAGGTGATCAAAACCTGATGTGCTGTCTCCACATGGCTATCCTGTCTACCATTCTGTGCTTGGAGTCTGTGATTCCTGCTGAATTCATACTGATAACTTATACAACAGTGCCACAGCCTTGCCATGAACCTTTTATTACCAGATGAAGTGTGGAAGATAGTATGGCAGGTGAAAATAAAGAATATAGTCCTGACCATGCAAACATTCAGGGTTAGGTCTTGTAACTGGATCTATGCAAGCAAGGTGTAGCAGGCTTTACTATCATGATCCATCCCATTGAGTTGACTTGGCTGGAATTACAAAGACAGTGAACTTTTACTTGGTGTTATTGCAGGGCTGAGCCTTCTGTTGAAAGAGTGTAACACCAGTCCTTGTAATTTACACAAAGTGTGAAATTAAGGTTTCATGTATCAAGGAAGGGAGGAATAGAATTGGAATAACCTAAGTGATTTTTTTATTTATTGTTTTTTTGCTTTAGGTTTTAGGTTTGAGGGTTTTTTGGTATGTGTATAAACTGCTTTTTGTCATAGCATACTGAAGATTAATCGGGGTAAATTACAGATGGGTCTATTAGTTCCAAGTAATTGTTATGAATCTACACACAAGATAATGGGTGTATATTAACTTCCTTTTTTTCATATACCAAAATAAAATAGCCCTTTAGGAACACATCCTACTTCTGAATGTCATACAGCATTGTATTTAAAGAATGCAGAAGGGACACCTTGGATTTCTGCTAGTTTTTCACATTGATATGATGTGTATCTTTCAAGCTGTAGCAAATCCATTTTCTAAATCCAGGGTGTATCCTCACCCTTCTTTTCCATGTCAGCTTCTTTGCCTTTGAGTCCTGATTATTGTAAACGCATTGCTTGCTTTGCTTTGAATGCAGAAAATGCATTTTTCAAAATGTTGTTAAGAGAGTGTTTCACACATAAAGGAAATGACTGAGTGATCCAGGTGCATACAGACATGCTTTCAGGATCCTACCCCTGCCCATCAGCTAGATCTAAGGAGACTATTTCTTGGCTGTGAGGTGTTTTTGCTGACCCCACTGATCATAACTCTTGACTACAGATCAAATATCCCAGACAGATACAGCAGTTTGCACTGCAGCTTCTATACTCTTCTTCTTTGAGCTCTTCTTGAGATCTTCTTGAGCTTCCTGGCACTTTATATAGGATGATTAGAGTATTCTTTGGATCCCTCTGAGGAACTGGAGGGCTCCAGCTGCAGGCAGATAAAGGCAGAGATAAGGCTAAGGTAAGAACAGAGCTAGAGTCTTCTCATGAGCTATGCCAGCTGCCTGTGACAAAGGATGCTTGCAGCATCCTGATTAGAGAGGGTCAAGCCTCCTGCTAAGGCTAGGACACATGGTCTTCTGGCCTGCAGGAGGTGTGCAGCTGCTGAGGAGCTGCACCACCAAGTGAAAGAACTGTGGAAGGAGATCAACTTGCAGAGCATTAGAGAAGATGAGGAAGACATTGAGTAGGTCTCCTCCAGAACCCTGTAGTTTCAGGAGTCCAGCTCTCCAGCTGTAGTGGAAGAGCAGGAAAAGTCTCTGATTATGAAGTTGTAAAGAGAAAATTGCTCTACCCTAACATGGTAGAAAAGTCTTTATACTGAGAACGATGGAAAAGACAGAGATTCTTTAACAAAGAAAAGCAAAGGATGAGGAAGGTGAGACACAGTCATGGGAAAAGACTTGGCAATCAATAGAAGTGAACTCAAGTAAAATCTCTTTGAGCAGAGATACATAAATAGGGAAGTGCCCAATGGGTTGCCTCATGTGGAAATTACTTGTGCTCTTTCTGGAGAAGCAGCAAGTTTGGGTCCCTGTCTGAAGTGCCTTTTTTAATGTATGCAGCATAAGAAAAAGGCAGGAGGAATTAGAAGTCTGCATGTAGCTGCAGGCCTATGAACTCACTGGGCTCATGCAGATGTGGTGGGATAGTTTGCACAACTGGGGAACTGCCCTGTATGTATACGGGTGCTTTAGGATGCCCAGGTTGGGACTGTGAGGTGGGGGAGTTGCTCTTTATGTGAGAGCAGCAAGAATTATGGAGCTCCAGCTTAGGATGGATGATGAATGAGCTCAGAGCCTGTGCATGAAGACTAGTGCAGACCAACATGAGTTATGTTGTCATGAGTTTCTGCTGCAGACAATCTGATCAAAAAGAAAATGGATGAGACTTTCTTCAGACTCATCGCGGAAGAGCCTCATGTTTGCAGTTTCTGTTTCTAATGAAGGACCTGAACCACTCCAATGTTTTATGGAGTGACAACACAGCGAGGCACAGGAGCTTTCTGCAGTATATTTGCAGTAAATCCCTGACACAACTGATAAGGGAATCAACAAAAGAGATGTTCTGCTGTACTTCACACTTAAAAATTACAAAGACATGTTTTGAGATTTGGCAGCGTCTTGGTTTGAAAGACAGGTGTCTGCTAAGGAAGATAAGAGTCTCCCTTGGAATGGAAAATATTACCCCCTTCCCTCCCAATCATTATAATTTTGAAATTAAGGGGCTGTCAGGCATAGATACGAGAATAGGAATAACAGTTCTTTACTAGTATGTGTAACAAGGTGTTGTGGTGAGTGAACCAACCACAGTACTGCCCAGGGGGCCACAAAGTCCAGGCAAAGAGGAAACCTATTGGTGGGCCAGCTCCAAAGGTTAAATATCCCCCTGTGAGAATGGTTTCTCCCACTGAATTCCTGGGACCTGATGTAGATTCGGTCTGTCTGATTGACAGTTGACAGACACTCCTTGTATCCTCTAAAAGAATGTGACCGGACCTGGTCCCACCTCTCCCTTCTCCCTATAGGTTGTTGCTGTATCATCCCCTGCCTCCTTTTCTGTACTCCTTTTAAGTATGTCCCGAATGGAAGTTCGGCCTCCTGTGTTCAGGCCTCTTCGAGGGAATTTCACAATAAACCCTTGCAATACCGAGTGAGTGCCCCCTCACTCATTTGTCTCTGGCTACACGTGGGCTATCCATAAGTCCCGTGTGTGTGTGGCTACGTGCATTCCACCACACGGGCGAGGAAACTAGCTTGCGAGGTACAAAAGTACTACAGAGTGTCCTCTCTCATGTTGGGCCCTTACGGACAAGCAGCAGTTTTCCTGGCCCAGCCAGCGCCCCGGTGTAATAATGTAACAAGGCAAACCAACACCAACCGTGGCACTAACAACAGCCAGAACCAGAACCCAGTGACGCCTTCCCGGCCGCAGCCGCTTTCCCGTGTGGCGCAGTTCCGGTCACAGCCGGCAGGGGCGCTGGTGGCTCCCGGTGGGCACGGCAGGTGCGATGATTCCCCGCGGCTGCAGGGGGCGCTCCGGCGCGAGCGCCGAGAGCATGAGGTGATGGCGGACGCGGACGGCAGGAAGAGATGGAGAAGGGCTTTCCTTTACCAACCCCCAGGGCAGCCGGTCCCGGTGCCCCCTCTGGACAGCGAAAGGAGCTGTAGTAGGAAACCTCCAGAGATGCAAGCTGGAACAGCAGGACCTCCCAGCAGGCAGACGGTGAAAAGCCACAGTGTGGTGAAAAGCCACAGTGTAGCACAACCCCGGAGCAATGGCAGAGGGATGGTGGGCATCAGGCAGTAGCAGTCCGGCTCCTGAAGGCAGTAAAGGCTCTCTGGGATGTTCTCAGCGGTGCTCGCTGTTCCCTAGGTTTGGGCTGTGGGGGGCGTGGGAGCAGCCCTTGGTGGGAAATGAGGGCGGTCCCAGGTGCTGGCGGGGTGGGCAATGGCCCTGGGCTTCCTGACAGCAGAGCAGCAGCAGAAGCTAAGCTGGCGAGGTCAGTCAGAGTGCCAAAGATAAAAAAAAAAAATAACACAGAAACAGCAGGATCCCTGGTCAGAGATACCGGCTGCATGTGTCTGGTTGAACTGCCAGGGAGAAGAGAGGAAACTGCCTCTCGCCCCAGCTCCCACTGCCCTCAGCAACCTCGGCTCGGCTGCATTCATCAGGACAGCCCAGGAGCCAGGGAGGTTGGGGAGTGGGGTGGGGACAGCTGCCACTCCCGGGCACAAACAAAACAAAATACATCAAAGACCTCAAAAATGTGATGAGACAATAAACCATCCCTGAGACAGGCAGCTAGGACAATTGGGCAGCCAGAAGCCACCATGAGACCCAGTGTCCAGGGTCCTTGAGAGGACGGCACAGAATAAAAAATAATAACCACATCCATTGGCTTCAGAAGATGAGATCTTGCACTGTTCACAGTTCAGCCTTGAAGAATATTTTGGCCTGTTGGTCCTGGACAGTCACCCTTCCTTTCAAACCTCAAACTGATACTATGTTTTAATGCTGAGAGTTCAGCAGTAATTTTGAGATGCCAAAGCAGCAAGGCAGATTTCAAGACATGCCTCAGCCAACAGCCAGAGTGGTAAGTGGTGATATAAACGTGTAAACTAGGCATTGTACACTAACAAAGGGACTAAGAAGGTGCAGAAAAAGGAGTGGGGATCATTTAACAAAAGCTAGTGGTGATTGGCTTTCTCACAGACAAAATAAACCCCAACCACCCAACCAATGAACCAACCAAAACCCAGACAGGGGGAAATCAAAACCTCAGAATTTTCAAACGTGTTTTTCTTGAGAAACAGCAGCATAGGGTTCATTTGTTCTTGACATAGAATTTATTTCAAGGCTTTGTAATTTAACAGTTACAGCTTCAAAATACAATGGTCTGGCTGTCCATATTGTCAATCCAAAATATAGGAAATAACATTTAAATGTCAAAACATTTCTTGCTTTCTTATTTTCTAATTCTAGAATCTGTGTCTACAACTACAGCAGGAAAGGCCGTACTTTGCCAATAGGGGATCAAAAAATGGTTGTACTTCTTTTACAGTGATTCATAATTCCTGATCTAGTAAATAACAAAAGGTATAGGTCAGGATTCAGATCTAATCCTAATAGGGTTTTTTTTGGATGTACTTTTCACATTTCATAAGGTTTCTGATAACAGTGTGACTTTGATCTAGTTACACTGAGCGGTTCTTAAAGCTCCTGTTATTTTTCTTATCATACAGCCTTCCTTCAGACTTAATTACTAAATATGTGCAATAAAATTAAAACTTTTTCTTATGATCCTGTAACATAAGTTATAAAAACAGTCTTTTAGTTCATTATTACATGCAAATGAAGTAAAGGCAGCCTGTACTCTGGAAGGTTATTGTATTTTCTTTTAGATCTATTAAAATGATATCTTTTTTCTTCCTGGGCAATTCACAGACTGTTGGCCAAAGCTTTAGCTAGAAGACACGATTCAGTTGTTGGCCATTAGACACAGACTAGAAAGCCATAGTGTGGGCTGACTGTGTTGGAGATGATGAGGCATCTTGTGGATTGCAGAGGCTTTTCTGTCACTTGACTCATCATTCTCTGTGGGTCTACATTGTGCTGCTCTCTGTCCTCCTGCATGCTGAGCCATTTTTCTCGGAGCACTACTCCAATAAAATATGAGCTGACACCTGTCTAGAATGGTGTGAACTAAAGATAAATATGAAGGTGAAAAGTTAATATGAATGCTGTGGAAATTATTAAAGCACGAGAAAGGCTCCTTCTGACAGACTATTCAAAGAGAAACTCCAAGTACAAGGGAAGACTAGGGAAACTCTATTGTGTTGCCGGTATTAGACTCCAGCAGGTGAGAGCACTAATTCAAGGAAGTTTCACCATTTCTGACTGTAATAAAGGCTCCACTCTTGCGGAAATCAACACAACACCCTCCTCCCCGCTCCTCCACCCTTTATTTTTTACTTCAATCTAATCAATCATTAAATGGAGCAGGTTCTGAGGCTGCTTTATCTGGACTCTGCATAGGACCATGGAAGACATCTGAAGACACCTCTATATAATGGTAAATACATATATAATATAAATTAGGCTAATTGTTCTTCCATCTAGATGTAAAGCACAAAGTCTGGTCAGGTTTGGCCCTTCATTCTCTCAGGAGAGTCATGATTTTACAGTCAGAAAATTGATATAATGATGTGTGCTGGTTTTGTTTTTCATGGAGCTAGCTTTCCTCGCAGTGGCTGGTATGGAGCTATATTTTGGACTTGTGCTGAACACAGGATTGATAATACAGAGATGTTTTTGTTATTGCTGAGCAAGGCTTACACAGAGCCAAGACCTTTTCTGCTTTTTGTACTTCCACACTGGTGAGGAAATTCAGGGTGCATGGGAAGTTGGGAGGAGACACAGCTGGGACAGGTGACCCCAAGTGACGAAAGGGATATTCCAGATCGTGTGACATCATGCTCAATACATAAAGTGGGAGGAAGAAGGAGGAAGGGAAGGACAATATGGAGTGATGATGTTTGTGTTCTAAGTCACCATTACACATGATGGGGCCCTGCTCTCCTGGAGATGGCTGAAAACCTGCCTGCCCTTGGGAAGCAGTGAATTCATTCCTTGTTTTGCTTTGTTTGCATGCATGGCTTTTGGTGTCCCTATTAAAGTGGCTTTGTCTCAACCCGTGACTTTTGTCCCTTTCACCCTTCTGATTCTCTCCCCCATCCTGCTGGTAGGGGAGTGAATGAGTGGCTGCTGGGGCTTGGCTGCTGGCTGGGGTAAAACCAGGACATGGTGCCATCAGCTTCTGCATAAGTGCTGAGTTTTTTAGACAACACCAGAATCATCATTTGTGCAACCATTTAGAATTTTTGTACGCAAAAACTAAGACTTTACTATGCTACCATAGGTCTGCATTCAATATAGTTGGACATTAACATAGATGAATGAGGATTCTAAAGTAGAAAAGGAAGATAAATAGCTTGAGGGTTTCATGACTATGCTCAGTCAGAGGAAGGATAACTGGTTGCCAGCAAACAGTCACAGAAAAATATTAAATATTTCTTAAAATTATGTGAAAACCTGTACAGAAGATGGCTATCACCATGACAGTATTGAAAAATAATATGCCTCTTTACTTGCTCAACTTTGAGAAAAGATTTCATTTCTCGGGGCCAGTATTTCCACAGCGTACATATAGAAGCATCCCTTTTGGTGTGTGTATCTACAGACCCCTGATGCAAAAAGCTGGTTCTAGCTGCTATAAACATGTCTAGTATTACAGAGGAAAGAGTCTTTGACAAAGTCTTAGCCACTTCCTTTTTTCCAAAAAGAATCAGGAATATCTGTCACTACTGTTCCCACAGCTGAGCACAACTGTAGTAAGAAAAGATGTACATGCATCAGTGCTCTACAATATCTATTGCTTTGCAGTTTTCTCTAGCCTGTCCAACTAACAACCGCATAGTTAAGATCCAAACAAGGTAGCTACACCTTTAGTTTTTCAGCTAACTGGTTTTGAATTTTTTTCACATGTTGTTACCCCATTTCCAGAACTGTCCCTTCCATTGCAGATTTGAGTTCAAGTCTTTTGGAATAATATTTCCCTGGACAAATCTCTTGATTTCTTTATGCCTCAGTTTCCCTGGTAATTGAACAGAGAAAAACCCTTTGCATTTTGGCTTGTAGGTAGAAAATACAATGCAAATTACTTGATTAGGTATGGTCTTTTAATTCTCTGACAGTCAGTATCACTTCTAATTCAATACTTTTAATTTCATTTTTATCTTGGACACCTTAATTTTGTAAAACTGGAATCCTCTGCTCATGTAGACAAGAAAGGATCTTCTGTCTGGAAAAATACAATACAGCCACCAACCCATTAAAATGGCTGTCTCTTTATGTCTAAGCCATCCATTTTCATTTAGTCATTTTATAAGTAGTTTCCTGTTTGACATTGAGTTATTACTTATTTTCTCTGCTAAAGTGCACTAGAATTTCTTTTTTTTCTGTGGTACCTTCTGAGGACAGCCATTGTACAGAGTTAAAGTCTCTGAATTGTCCATTGCTTGCTCAGCAGACTGTATAAAAACTGGTTTTAAGTAGCTTACCAGCCCACTGGCCTCTTGCTTATCCAACTGTAACATTATTTATTATTTTAATTGAGTTAGAAATGAGTCATTCTTCCATAGCCAAATAAAGGATGGTGACTTTTCTTTATTTTCCTGAAGTGCTAGATTTAAGCTTTTTTCATCCCAGGAGGACATAAGGTGATTTCATAGCTGTTTCTGTAGGTCTGTTCCTGTTCCTGTTCAAATCAGTACCAAATGCTTTGGGTTCTTATGCATTAACTAAAGGCTGGTATGAAATTCATATCCCTAGCTGTTGCTGACTGATTGCTGAGCCTGGCTGCTAGTGCAGAGACTCAGATCTGAGCCTAACTATTCCTTCTGATAGTGCTTATACCTTTCTAACCATTCTGTGCTTCAATGCACCCATCTACTTCATCTTCTGAGTCGGTATTGATCTGACGGAGGGCTCAGGACCCCAGAGCAAAATCACATTTGTGCAGGGGAAGTCTCTTCCTTCTTCTCCCCAGCTTGTAGAAAGCCACTGATTTATGCATTTGCTTTTGCACTTGACTACCTGGTACAGTGAAATGTGGACATAAAGATTTTGTCCAGAAATAAAAGCAAAAATAACCTATTTTTGTCCTAGTGAAGTCTGGCTGCTGACAGCAACATGTTTTTCTTTCCTCCCTCTCAATTTTTAGTCTGACTCCGGCTGCTGCAGAGAGGCAGCTGTACTTGTCCTCATGGGGCTGCACTATCAGTCAGGAAACAATCAGAAGAGGGCTCATGCTGATCACCTCTTGCAGTGTGGGCTGCCATTCTCAGAGATCCCTGGGACTGCACTGAGCATAAGGGAACATTTTAATTTTATTACAACCACAAGTCAAAAACTGATGGAAATTTGGAAGCTGTTTCATAATGGCAGGGGTGCATTACACCAAACAGAGCAGGAATACTTGAAGTCTTGTGGGAAAGGGAAGACATTGCTTTTTTACCTTTCGTGGTACAATGCATTTATTGCAACATATTCTTTAAACTCTCTAACTAACAAAATGACAACCTGGCTGCTGAAAAAAAACCCTTGTCAATGATATGAAGCTTGAGCACAAGGTTCACAGAAGCTTTCCAGACACTAAGTGTCCCAGCTTCTCCCTGTGCCTTCATGTCCTCACTGTGCCTTCGTCTTTCAAGTCTGCTTACCTGAAAGAGATTTAGGGCAAACAACGTGAGCATTGTGACTTGTTTCATTTAAAGATAGACAAAGAACAACAATTTGTGAGGAAAGACGTCATTCAATTTACCTTCTCCTCTATAGCTCACATAAGCAAGTAAATGCGTAACAGAATTTATAAGCAATGTATTTTTGGGGGGTTGTCTCTTTGGTTGTTCTTGTTGTTGCTTGTTTATTTGTTTGGAATTTTTTTTTGTCTCTCCTATATTCTATTTACATACAGGTTTTTTCTTCCAAGGTCATGGTTACCTGAGACTACAGCTACAGAAAGAAGTGTATTGCTAGCTAGCCAAGAAGTTGAAATGAGTATTATGCTTTTAGCAGTAGCTTGTGACTGATACAAGTAGCAGTTTAACAATGGATGGCAAGATATTAATTCCTAAATAAAGGC
Source organism: Callaeas wilsoni (assembly GCA_013398955.1). NCBI lineage: Eukaryota > Metazoa > Chordata > Aves > Passeriformes > Callaeidae > Callaeas > Callaeas wilsoni. The sequence goes on from VWPU01010631.1 coordinate 50,776, forward strand.
CAAAGCTCAGCAGTCCAGCCAATGACATATTCCTATTGCTTCTAGCACTATTGTGTATTTAGCCCATAACCTGCCATATAGTATCTCAGCTATGAAGACATGCTTATGATTAAGTGAGAAACAATAAGAAAAAGCAGGTACACAAAATGTGGACCTGTGAATACTGTTCTTCTAAAGAAGTGAATGCTTTAGTGTCCAGAAAACTTATGCTGTCGTGAATATCCTGGAGTTGATTTAATAGCAACAGCAACAGAGTTCTTGTGTTTTAAAACCTTAGAAACGTGTCTGATCTTTTACCTCTAATATCTGTGCCTGGACCATGCCGTAATATGATTTGCTTAGTAATTTCTTCCAATTAACTGCAGTGGAACTGAAATCAACTGTATTGGAAATTTTCCATATTTCTTGATATTTCTAAAATTCTTAAGGTGCAAAATGCACAAATTTTATTTAAAGGAAGTAGTATTAAAGTGAAAAGTTTTGGAAATTTGAGAACTTTGAAAATATGAATGTGGAAAATATACAGAACTATGGAAGGACCATGAGGAGCCCAACTTTGGTGGTTGTTTGGCTTTGTGCTTTTTACTTTTTTTTTTTCCTAAAACAGCATGTTTCATAAAGCTGAAAAATCTTTTGTGACTTAATTTATACTTCAGAAATGCTTTCATAGAAAATATGTTTGGAAAGGCTTTCAGAACTGTAGCCCAGTAGATCTCATCTGAATTTTTTTGCCCATAATGCTGTAGAGGGCTGTAAGCCAAAACAACAGAAACCTCTTCTACTGTGGTACAAATAAAACCCTTTCAACAGCACATCGATACTGCTATTGTTATTAGTACCTTACACAATAATGCACAGGTGAGGTAACTGACCTTTAGGTATTTCTTATTATTGTTAGCTATTTCTTCCAAGTTGATTTGACCTTGTCTTACTGTCCAAAGGTTAATGCTTATCCTGAAATACCTGAAGCACAATTTTCTTTCATGCTACCTAAAGTTGCACAAAGGTGGTGATTTCAAGTGTGGTTCTCTTTAATTCGATGGCACAAAACAAGCCCAAGATATCATCAATAGCCATTTTTTTCTTCTGCAGTATTCTGGACATTCCGTTCTGCAGCAATGTACTTTGAAGCTTTGACAGGAGATAAGAGAACAAGACTGGGGCATGCCTTATTGTGAAACAATGCAGCTTGTTTTGAAAGGTGGCAAATCAATACAGCTATTTATTTAAGCCCACAGGCCAGTTTAAACTAAAATGATTCACAATGCAGGTTAGAGAGATCTGGCCTCCATTCTCTCTAGAGAAGACACTGCTGCTCTCTTTATTACAAAATTCTCATCTTGAAAAGTTTAAAATGCAATAGATTTTAAAAAATCAAAAGAAAGCAGATATTTTGGCACTGCTGTCTCTGAGGACAGGACTGTGAAGTTTAAAAGAAGACCAAACAATAGAATATCTCTCCTCACACCTACAAGCAATGTTTGAGCTGTTTCAGAACAAGACCATTGGTAACACCACTGGGAGGAGAACAAGTAACTTATGAAATTATTCATGTTCCAGATATGAGCTATATTTTTCCCCTTCCCTTCTTCACTCAGTTATCTTAACAAGGCTCAGAAAGGATGATTCTTCCTGAGAATCCATCCCCCTTGAATCTCATCACAGTCTCATTGCTGGGATCCTTTATTAGATTAGTAGCCCTAGCCTCTGTATCGATATAGCAGCAACTAAGGAGATAAATAGGAATCTTCTTTTCCACCTTGAATTAAAAAGTATTTTTCAATATTTTGTAGTACTTGTGCTGTAGGACATCAAAATGGACAGGTACCGCAGGACTGAAAAAGGGTTCTGATGCTTGAAGGTATGACAGCATAATATAACCTCCATATCCAAAACCTCTTTACCTTCTACATTTAGTTTTGAGTGGGAATGTCTCCACTTTCACCATTTTAGACAAAAACATTTCAACAAATGTTCTAAAATACAATTTACTCTTTAGAGTAAAAAACTTATCCTTTTTCAGCTCACTTCACAGCTGCAAAAGCAAACCATGCTTGCTGGTGTCCAAAATATATTCTCTTGTGTGTGCCAAAAAAAGAAAAAGAAATTCCAAATACCTTTGTGGTATGACAGACATTTCATGACATTGTTATGAAAAAAAGATTCAAAAAGTAATCTAAAATTTTTTTATATTAATATGGGGAGAATATAAGTAAGATACATAATATTGTCCATATCCTAAGCTAGGAACATAATAATAAAAAAAATATTCTAGTGTGGTTTCTGCAACTAGGATGAGCTGAGTTAGCCATTTCAATGGGTGTATCACTCATACATTGAGGTGAGGTCTGCCTTGAGAGCCGGGTGGGCAACTGCCATGGTGGTCTCTGCAGACTGAAAAAAGGGTTACACCAGAGAAGCCAGAGAAGGGGGTCTCCCACTGCTTCCTTGTTCTGCCAATCCTAAACAGGCCAGCCAGCACAACCATGTGGTGGAAGAGGGAAAGAATTTGTTTTGGGAAAAACCCCCGCGATATCTTCCTTTGTCAATTAACTGACAAATGGCCAAACATTAACCAATCCCTCTGCTGCACTTTACTCAGGACATGTGATGAAGCACCGTAATTGGTAAACATTTCCATACTTTCATGGTATACTTGAAGTGTTGTGCACTCCATACGCAGTCTTACCCTGTACATCTTCCTAAATAACAAAAATTAGTTTCATATTTTACAATATAGGTGTGTAGTTAAAGTTACTCCTGGTATATACTGCCCCATATTTCTCAGCATTTTGCTTCATTTGCTGTTGTTGTAGCTGGATGCCAGGCTTTACTACATTGTGTAAAGGTTTTCTTGCCACCTGCAAACTTTGTAACCTGACTTTTCAGGCATCTCTCTCAACCACAACACATCCTTTATAAATCGGCACTTTAAAATAAAAACAAATCAGATTTGCTGGAGAATACAAATGGCTGGTGGTCAGTTTTAAAATAAACATTGAATTCTATTTCATGGATCTCAGACTTAATAGATCTTACTAGTGAAAACATCTCTCTAGACTGCTACATTTTTAAGATGGCTCCCAAAGGTTAGGAAATGTGCTTAACCATAGAATACTAGTTTGGAAGGAACATCAAGGTTCATCTGGACCAGCCTTTCCTAGCAGAAGCACACTCTAGACAAGGTGGCCTGGTGCCTTCTCCATCTGGATCTTAAAAGTGTCCAGTGTTTGGGAATTCACCACTTCCCTAGAGAGGAGATTATTGCCACGGTTAATTGCTCTTCTTGTGAGAAATTTTCTCCTTGTGTCCAATTGGAACCCCTGCAGGAGTAACTTGTACCTATTATCCCTTATCTTTTCCACGTGACTCCTTAAAAAAAGGGAGTTTCCACCTTCTTTGTAGCCAGCCTGTAAATGCTAGAACATGGCATAGTGGGCTAACTTTGGCTGGGAGCCACGTGCCCACCAAACCCCTCTATCACTCCACTTTCCAGTGGGACAGGGGAGAGAAAATAAGATACAAAATAACTAGTAGGTTGAGATAAGGCAGTTTAAAGTAACAAAAAAGCAAGACAAAAAAGCAAAAGTTCCCATGCACATAACAAAAGGGAAAAAGATAAATTGATCGCTACTTCACATCAGTGAGTGATGTGCAACCACTTACTGGGAAGCAGATCTTCAGCATGTGGAGTGGCTGCTCTGGAGGGCAAACACTGTAAAATAACCAACGCCTCCCATTCCTCCTCCTGCCCTCCCTTAGCTTTTATATTTGAGCTGACATCATATGCCATGGAATATTGCTTTGGTCAGTTTGGGTCAGCTGGCCTGGTTCCCTCCCAGAATCTTGTCCACCCCCAGCCCCCTTGATGGAGGGAGGAATGTTGGAGTGAGAGCGCTGATGCTGTGCCAGTGCTGCTCAGCAACAGCCAAAACACTGGTGTGTTAGCAACTATCAGCGCAAAGCACAGGGTTGTTGTGGGAAAATGAACTCCAGCTCAGCCAGACCCAATACACATGGTAATAAGATCTCCCCTAAGACTTCTTTTTTCAAAGCTGAACAAACCATATCTCTCAGCTTTTCCTCACTCAGCAG